>DWND01000259.1:0-11373 GCA_018250195.1 Cecropterus albociliatus | reverse complement strand
AACAAACATAGCGTGATGTTATATAGCCTAGAGCATTCTACGATAAATTTTCTATTTAAAAAAAATTCTAACTTGTAAGAAGGATTTACATTTTACTTGTAATGTCTCTCAATTTCAATTGTTTAGTAAACAGAAGAGCATTCCAAAAAGTTTAACATTAAGGAGCGCTCGGCCTTATAAATTAGAAGAATTCGAAAATTCGAAAATTTCATTTGAGTTATCTCAAGGATTTACGCTCGTTGAATCATTCATTTCTGACATTTTTAAAATATCGCCTCTAATCGGTGATCAGGCCAAGGACAAGCGATATGGATTATGAGAAATAGAAATCAAAACAACAGACGTGTTTATTAAATCCAAATCAATTATTCATTAAACGACTCAAATCGATTTGGATATGCAAGTTCCTTGATAAACCCCACAGAAAAGCCTTACGGAAATTTACATAGGATTCATATTTAATTGGAGGGCGGAACGTTTCCGACATTTCTTTTGCATTGTGTTTCAGGTTGGGACAAGGCCAGGAGGGATAAGGAGGGGTGTATTAGAGGTCGAGTAGGTGGAAAAGGGACGGATATAGAGAAATGCAAGGGTAAGGGGCCGCAGGTACACTGACCTGACCTACTTTGAGTTGCAGGTCGTTGTGTAAATATTGATTTTGTGACCTCTTTCCACTTGTTGCTCAGGTGCGGTGCGGTGGCATTTAGGAAATCCTTGTCTTCTGATGTATTAGAGAATTTGACTTTTAGAACGATTTGTGTTACACTATGTTATGTTTAAGCGGTTATTTTTACGACAAAAGTTTTTCGATTTATTGAGCAAAATGACATTAAGTTGATTCTTATGATTTTCAATGTCTACGTTTTTCTTTCTTGCATTTATGTAATTGTAACACAATTCAGCCATACATTAATTTAGCCATCAACTCTTCAGCCCATCAGTCCAGCATAGGCTAGCATAGGATATAGGCCATAGGTCATAGGACATAGGCCTACCCTAATTAAATCTTTAAGTCCAAGTGGTCGGGAGGCAGCCTGTACTTCTTTTTCCTTTTTTTGTCCAGACGTGGTCAGAAAACATGCATGCAATCCATCTCGTATTCATCCAAAATACGTGAGTATGTATGAAACATTTGTAATAAAATCTGAGAAGGACTGCATGTTTGCCCGAAATCGGACACAAACACATAGCAAAACACATTTTGAATACCAATATCGATATTAATAGTAGCATACAACATAAATCTTACCATCAGTTCATTACTAATAGTTCTGGCTGTGATCAATTTTAAAAATTATTTTAACTTTGTATTGTTGTTTCAGCTTGGGTCCTCGGTTGGTGGATGTGCAAGACCGTGCCGTACGTCCAAGGCTTGTCAGTCGCTGCCTCCGTCTACAGCCTCGTTGCTGTATCACTAGACAGGTCAGTATACTGTTTTTCAACCTAGCCTTATATGTAATAATATAGTTACTTTTTAAACTTCCTCAGAAGTCTTGCTCTTAACAGTAATTTAGTCAATCTTACATAGCACGCCGTGATTTAGATTAGAACTATTCCTTCTTTTTGTGCCATTGCAGTAGTAGTATACCACTATAGTAACGTAATTATTAATAATGATAATGTTAATAATTTGAAGATCTAAATCAGTTCATATAAACGAAAACATAAGCTGTACTTCCTTCTCGATAAATATAATCAGAAATCTTGTAATGAAATGAAGACAACGGAAAAACATGTACCAACCACTTACGTAATACGGAAGTAAACATAATATTTTCATCCTTCCAAAATCATTATCTATTTGTCGACTTTTCAGAACAATGTCAAACCAAACAACAAGTTTGCACCAAGCAACAAGTTTGTCCAAACATTGGTATGTTGGTGTTGACTCAAACGTCAGAATGAAGATAAAGAATAAAGAGTACCAAGAATTATGAGAATATTTGGTATCAGAATCTAGGACTAAAATGTATTACCTGGTTAATGAGTCATTTATTATACAATGAATGAATTTTCGTTTCCTATTTAGCTTTTTATTAAGTTGTTAATTTTCAAAATCTTACATCATTGGTACAGGAAAAAAGGGAATTAGTAGTCATCCGTATAACACAAGAATTGGTACACTTGAAATAAGTATAAACATATTTGTAGATCTATTAAATTAAAATGTATATGCTGTCAATTGGTTAGTGAATTTTAATAATAAGACATAAATCAGGTTATACCTCGTCTCTACGACGAGGTATCTGCCACAATTTTTTATTGCTTTAAACAACATGTAATAGTTGTTGTGTTTTGTTTAGAAGATGAACCTAGTTACCAAGATGATATGACAGATTCAAGCGTTACTGTTTAATTCTATAAAGCACTAAGGCATGACAAGTCACATAATATAACTATGTGTCTGCCATTTAATTAACACCTTTGAGAAATTTCAAGCTGTAAGTATCAACTATGCATAGCCCACCAAGTCATCTATTATGACCTTTCCATGGTGTCCTTTCCGTGACCGATTTAATAATTTAATGGGAAAAATTCCCAATTTTCCATAAACCATTGATAAATTTATGGCACGCGAGGTCTTCAAAGGCACGTGGAAGCTCAGGTCGGTAATGGCGGTATTATAATGAGGTTATTAGTGGGTCAAGGTGTACCAGTTTTGGGTCGGGACCTTCGCAGACCCTTGTTTTAGGGTCGGATGAAGTGCCTTCATTTCGCTGCATGTGGCGTGGATAATGAATTGTTTAGTAGTGTTGTTACTTTTTTCTCACGTTGATGTCGTTGGATTTTTACTATGGAGTTGCTATTATTTTAGTATGATCTAAGTAAATGAAACTCTCATTGACAGCTTTTAGAAGAGGTTTAGAAACGTGAATAGATTATTAGAAGCATACGTCTTGTATGGTCATTTCTTTTGGGACGTAAGTAGAGATAATTTTTGAAAAATATATCACCAAAGCTCCTCAGACTCTTATATGAGACACTTACAATCGGTTGAAATTGTCTACTTATTTAATATTTTTTAGAACTATTTTAATATTTGTATTTTTTTAAGGTTAACTTCTTAATTTAATTAAATAATATTTTGAATTTTGTGTTTTTTTTTTTTTTTTTAGCTTAACCCAATAAAATGGAAGGCAGCGGCAATAAAAAAAAATAGAAATGTAAATGATTTTTTAAAGATATATCTAGAGAGACTGTTGGTATTCTATGCTGCATTCCAACAGTCTCTCTGTCAACGCTGAATATTGTTTTGGAAATAAAATTATAGAAAATCACACAATAAGAACTAAAACCAAATAAACTCCGATAATAGGATTTCGTAAACAATAGCTTAAGTTAACCGTCTTACAAAAAGCACTGAAGCTTTTGAACGAAGTCTCAAAGCGTTTCTGAACAATGATCCGTATTGAGTGATTCTGAGCTTACTGCACTCGTGTTTGGTGCAAGATATGAACGGCGGCGATTACACGGAAAAAAATATATTACTTTCACTTGCACTAGTATTTTTCTGGTGTGTTATCTATTTTTCAATAAATATTATTATAAAATACTTTGTGTTATTAAATATTTGTGGGTCACTTTTATAAATGTAGTAAGCAAAAGCAAGAACTGGTATATGGCTGATTGGGCATAGATTGAACTAAAAATAACTTTACATAAGTAGGTTTCCGTTAGGCTAACTAACAAATTACTATTATTTTTAATTTGCCGTTATATACGATATAAAATTATTCTTTTCGCTTTAGTAACTACAAGCTTGGAATTAGTGGTTGGTAAAAAATTGTGAGATATATAAAACATGAATCATTTTATCATTAAAACTATACGAAAGAGTTTTCAAAAAATTTGCTTTATGTCGTTTAAATTATGCAATATTGACATACTGGATTTTAAATCAAAATAAAAATATTTTATTAATTACAGCAATCATTATCGAAAATCAATAACCTATTTTTTATCACCCCGCTGTCGTTCAAAACTTAAAAATAAAACTACTTATGGGGTGTTTGTCTGCGTACGTGACAGAAGTTAATGTTCCGTTTGATAAGAGAGAGACACATAAATGATGTGTTCACTATTAGTTTCAGGGGTTTTTACGCTTTGATCCAATTCAGATAGAATATCTGTTTTGTGTTGTTAATTACAGTCATCTTCGTGCAGTAGTAATTAGTAATCACTAGATAGACTCATGTGGATACTCGCTTTCTACTTCAATTGTAAATAGCTTTTTTACTCGACTGCGTCAGAAGGAGGGTAATGTTTTTCGAGCGTATGTATGTATGTATGTCCATTTCTTTGGCGCGCGCTACAGCCCAAAGGCCTTGACGGATTGTAATGTGTGACATATCATTAGAATAATCTCAGTTTGCAGAGTGACATAGGCTATATAATTTTTTAGAGGGGGGCGACGAGGGACGAATTTTTTATTACTACGACATTATGGATATTAAATTAATCCTAGTAAATAGAGCAGACTAAATATATGCGTATTATACTATTACTTGACTATTTTGACAAAAAATAAAAAATAAACGTTAAATTAAATGTATATGAACAAAAAGTTCGTTATAAGCAGTTGGTTTTTTTTGTTTTTAACGATTTAACTAGTTTAACGTCAGTAAATTTGTATAAATTTTACTTATGTAGTTTTCAGTGAGTATATTAGTGAACAATAATAAATGAATAACGGTGTTATATCGTTCTGTAGGTCCCGGCGCGGACTTGCTGCGGCGCGAGCTGGACAATCGGTTCCTGGCGGCGGCGGGCGCGGTGGGCGCGGGCGGCGGCGCGGGCGTGGGCGTGCGCACGGAGATGCACCACCACCAGCACCAGCACACGCACGTGCACCAGCACCCGCCGCACGCGCCGCACGCCGCCGCGCCGCACCACCCGCACCAGCTGCTGGTGCCGCACGCGCCCATTGTTAGTATACTATGACTTGATAGCGTTTTATAAATCGATAATAAATAGCGCTTTTTACACTCACAGCCCACACATTTTCTCTTGAGTCATGGATACAAAGACGAATACACAAACACCCAGACCCAGAACAGAAATGTTTTTTTTTGCGTATGCCTACGGAGGCACTTGCAAATTGTCAGTTACAATTTATTTATTTACACTACCACCAAAATCTAAATTCATCATTCAAATGTCTGCCTGGCCGGTAATCCAACTCAGAACCCACTGCGCCTTAAACCGGCATGGTGACCCCTATGTCACGCGGGTCGTCAAATCTTATAAATCGATGAACGCTGGCTGCAAGCTCGAAAATCTCATTGTCACGTTCCACCTGAGCCGACGAGCAGACAAGAGCTCGGAACAAACGATAGAAAGGCACGATCGGAATTAGCGTTCAGCTTGTGACTCATCTATCTCTTTACCACTGCATCGACTGTTTTTTTAGAGTATACCGTACGCAATAGGTAAAAACGGGATCCTATAATTGAGTCTTGCTGCCCATCATGAAGCTGCATCTCATGATATGACCGTAATAGCGAAACAGTTGAAATTTTCACGGATGATGTATTTATGTGGCCGTTATTACAACAAATATTTATAAAATAAAAGTGGGACTCCCATACCACAGACGTGATTTTTTAACGTTTTTATAGATAATTTACGGAAGCCTTCGTTCTCCAGTCCGATTTGCACTTGGCCGGTTTCTTAAATAATTTATAATATGGAAGTAGCAAACGAGCATGCAGTCCATCTGATGATAAATGTCCAATGACATCTGCAATCAACCCCAGCGAAGATCAAAGTCTTATTGGTTAGTCAGATCTGTCACACCTCTAAGGACATGGTTGAAATGTCATGGATCTTTCTTATCTTCAAACTAAAACACAGTAATGTACTACTGTTATTAGGCAGAAATAGCAGTGACGGGATAATCATAATCATGAGACTTGAATGGAAATTCTGAATAAATGTAATAATGATATGTATTCAAACGTAATTAATATATTGCCTGCATTGTGTTCTGAGTTCTGTGTAAATTAAGGGGTGATTATATAATATTCATCGTAATAATTTATTAAAATATGATGAAGCCTTTTAAACCATTCAGTGCTTCAATCAAAAAATAAAATACGTCCAATACTTCATAAATTCTTTTATTACTTTAATTATCATTTGTATATACCGTTGTTTTATATTTAACAGACATGTCGCCGTCTTAAAAAGTACTGAATAAGATTATTTTGTTTATAATGACAATAAATGATAATAATGCACATAATCAATTCGTGTAAAATTTCTACTATACTGCTTTCATAACGATGACAAACTGAGGAAGTGCACAACCATTGACTGTTAATCTTAGTTTTATGAGACAAGTGTCATAATTCAATTGTGTTAAAGTAACACAATATATTAAACATTCTATTCACGCGTTTCAGTTCAAAGACGTCGGCAAGATTTCGTCACTGTACCGCACCGGACTCGGTCTCGGATATCCGTATTCGTCGAGTTTATTGCATCCTGCAGCGCCATATGTGCCTCCCGCGCCGCTCAACGCGTACGCGCCGAAGGTAATATAAATTCATTTTATTCTCTTCCTTTACACTCGAATTTTGTATAAATACTTTGAGACTTTAACCTCATAGAATAGATGTAGTATTCATTAACTCTTTGTAAATTTTTCCATTGTAGGATTTATAATGAAGCATATTTGGACGAAGTAGCAAACTGAAAAAAAGTGGACAGAATTCTTAGAAATGAATATCACATTTCCTAAAAAATCTATTGCATACTTCGCAAAAAAATGCGATCGTTTCAGTCTAAATATGCTTTATACAGAACCTTTTGTACAATATATAGGTCTGCTCTTTAGCTCTATAGCATTTTGTTTATGACTTCTTACCTTATTACACAATAATGCTAATTGTGTCTAACTTCCAAAACGGTATTCATTTCCAAAATTTGGTTTCGTTCTTTTCTAAATAGCACTATTTTCATTACTCTTTTATAGTTTTGTTATTCTATGAATCAAACCAAGAGTACTGGGATCTCACCCTATGCTGTCGCAAAATTCTTTTTACAGTATAGTCTAGTGCTTATATTTTAATTTGCTCTCATCATTAACACTGCATCGCCTCATGTTAACAGCCCATAGTGTCGGCCGCAAGTGACTCCGCCACTAAACCACCACCACGCCCTGCTGTTGCGGTAGGTTCCTTCACCACTATGTACACTTTGCATGCATTCTAACTACCTTATGCCAATCCTGCGCTTTTGGGTGTAGGTACTCATGCTATTATAGTTTTCATTAAAGAATGTAGCTTCTCTATAGTTGCTAAATTGTTTTGTTATTTTTTTTTACGTTTCATATATATAAAAAATAACACTAATTAAGTAACTTTGCTGTTGAACAGAAATCTGGAAAATGGAACGCTATGCACGTACGCATCGCTTGGGAGATCTACAATCATCAACACAAAGATAAATCGGCTCCTGGAGTACTGACGCCCGGCGGCGTGGATAAAGACAAGTTGCGAGCCTACCCTCCGCCCGCGCCGCCGCCCCCCACCTATCGCTCCCCCTACGAGTTACCACCTGCGCCTTACTTGCAACACCATCCGCATCTAGGTACCGTTCGATACGATCCACGCGGCTCACTCGCGACCTCGCCTCTCGCGTTGGCCGCTGATCGAAATTTGGGCGTTTCGGGGGTGTCGCACTTCGCCCGATACGGCGCCGGCGCATTCCCTGGCGCGCCCACTGCCTTCGGCCTTTCCGCGTACGGCCGCGATCTGGCACTATCCTCATCGTTACACGCCGTGCACGCGCCGCCGCTCGGCGCGCTGCACGACGCGTGGCGCGCTCGCCCGCCCGCCGCCGCAGATGTGCGCCGCGAACACGAGGAACGAGAGCGCGCTCGACGCGAGCGCGAGGAGAGGGAGAGGCGCGAACGGGAGGACCGGGAGCGGCGCAAGGCCCGCGAGCGAGAGATGGAAAGGGTGCGGACGCGCTCTCCGCTGCGAAACGGGGCCCCCGACGCGGCCAAGGACGAAAGAAAGGAGCCACCGCGGCCGCCGCCTACGTTACCCACGTACGCACCGCCGCCGCACTGGGACCCGTACCGCGCGTACGACCCGCTTCAGCACATGAGGTTCGCGCCCCTCGTGGAGGCGGCGATCCGCGCGGAGGAGGACCGCGCGAAGATGCTGAGCGCGTACGCGCACCACCAGCAGCTGAAGTCGAGCCCGCTGCTGCACCGGTCGATGGCGCACGCGGCGCACGGGGCGCACCCGGCGCACGCGGCGCACGGGCCGCACGCGCCGCTGCCGCCGCTGGGCGCGCACGGGCCGCTGGCGCCGCTGGCCCCGCTGGCGCCGCTCGCGCCCATGGCGGCGCCGTTGGACCTGCTCAAGAAGGAGGAGCCGCGATGATAGCGAGCGCCCGCGACCGTCTGCACCCCCGTGTACATACAGAGTAGCGTGACCGACGTCGCCGAGTGAGTTCCGCCGCGCCGATTCGACGTGTGTCGTTTCGCATTATCGGCTTAGAGAATTATTTATTGTAACGTCGCTTGCGGCCCGCAGCGCCGAGGCCGAGTGCAATATGGGACGAGATCGCGGGGCGCTCGTCGCCGCCAGCCTGTACACTACTGCTTGTTTATTTACATGAAAATATCTATCGAGTTGTTATTGTGAACATTATTAGTTAATTATACATTAAATTGCTGATTATGTGAATGGTACCGTTAACGTATGGTACTTATAAATATTTATATATACTTATAAATAAATTGTAAATAGTAGCGTGTAAATTAGTGTTAAAATATAGAATTGGTTTATTTAACGTCATACAAAGGAAAATCACATAAATTATTATTGCATCGGGAGGCAGATTTACGCTCCCGTTAAAAATCTCATAATGGTTTTTCAATTGTACCAGTGGAGTTCGATCTATATTTATATAATTTATTTATACTCTATTCTTCCATGAACACTTAGACGGAAACTACGATGTCTGTTACAAATAGCGGTTGATATTTTCTTTCAAATGCATTTAAAAATATGTGATATTATTATATTGTGGAGTACATTTTGTCTGACTTCGACTAGTGTCTGTTTGCGTAAAGATGATGACTATACAATAATATTCACGTTACATTCTTCCTTCACAAATAATACAAAAGACATTTCGTGGACAATATTGTAATAATGCTTCCGTTGAAATATATATTTTTGTTTCATGTAATAGAAAACTCGTATGTGCCATTAAAGTTAGCGTTAATGGACATTGAGTCAGACAAAATTGAATTAATAACCTGTTTTAAGGCACGTTACATTTGATGATTGTGTTCTCATGATTTTATGAAAGAGTAATTCAGAAGTGTATTATAGTCTATACAAAAATCATTCTGTATACTAAAAAGTAAATGAAAGCTTGGTGCGATTCAGAAAAGAAACCATTAAAACTTTTGATTTTTATACCAAAAAGTTTTTCTTTTTTTCCTCCTCTGCGCTTTATTGCATATGAGAGCAATTATTATCAATTGGAGTGGGGTAGCTCATTTGTCTACTTCTCTTAAAGTAATAAAATATTGGGCCTACGCGACCTCTATAGTGTTCATTACTTTATTTTAGAACTACGGAATGTATATAGTAATTTAAATCTACTGGTTTGTTTATTCCGGATACTTTTTGTACATACGAATTGTTACTAAGTTTATGTTTTATTGCATTGAACTAATCAAAAAGGGTACATTAATGGTAGGGATTCTAAATATGCGAATCGAAGCACGATATCACAAAACAAGTATGATTTATCTGCATTCCGCATCGATATTTCTAATGCTAGTCATATTAGGATGCAAATAGTTTTATATATATTTTCCATTACATAGTACAATTTTGTTATACAGTGGGATAACAAAATATTAAAAGCTAGAGCAATCACCTTAATTTGGTTTATCATTGTACAGTTTGGCAATCTATCAAAAATAAAGATACATACGCTTTCGATATGGATGCGGTGGAAAGCTGGTTCCAAACGAAACAAAAATTACTAACTTTTGTGTTGTTAAAACGAGTAACATTTGTCAACACAAAAGTTTCCGCAATTACGTTGCGTTAGCAACAAAAAATGGAAACAAATGTCGGGAACATTTTTCCATTTTTGGCGGTAAATATTAAACGAGCACGCCTGTTGCTGACATTAATTCGTTCTGTGGATACGGTTCCAGTTGCCAACATTATCAGAAATTTACTTAAAATACTGTGGCTGCCTGCCTGCATTCATATCCTCGTCATTCGAAGACATAAACGCTGGTGGATACAATTTGTTTTGATTCTGTGTAGATGCAATTGAAACAATATTAGATTATTTTTTGGTGAGTTGCAAACAGGTGCTAATAATTTCAGTGGATACTTACCTTTATATAACAATGACATAGTATTGACAAGACTTTTGGCAACAGGCATTCCTAAATGATCGTGTCATGCGACGACATCTAAATTGAATTTAGAATTTAGTAAATTCTAAAGTGCGCGAAAAAAGTGGGTCGAACTTGTCAAATTTAATTCAACTTTATTTCTTTTAAATAATTGATACACATCCTGCTGTATTATTTTATTACTAGGTATATGAAATAAAATGAAAAGTAAATTTAAGGCAAAAATATGGAACAATAGTAAATTGTTCACTTTACTTTTTATTTATAATATGCTTCACCGACTTACATACTTAATCCGATTATAAAAATATTACAGTTATTCTCGCGCTTATGAGGGCATAGCATAACAAATTATTTCAACTATTCTAGTTAAGATGAGAAAATTTCTTACATTATGATAAGCGATTCTATTAAACGGTAGGTACTGTTGGATTTTCACGGCATAATTACTTTACTTTTCCAAAGTTAATAAACTACACAGGTCCGTAATAATGTTTTACTATTCACACAAAGTAGGACGTAAAATTCTTTTAAATAAACTTATGTTCGAAGACCATTACATTTCTTCCGTCCATAAACTCCATAAGTAGATCACCGAATGAGTCATCCATGTTCGGTTCAGCCGCTGACCACCGGCTCCATTCCCTATATTTTCCGAACAGTCAGTTATGTTCGAATCTGGCCAATCATTACAAGTTGCACAATAGTTAGGGATGTGAAAAAATTTAATATTTTTTTTCAAAAATCGATTTTTATCAATCGATTTGTTGATCATAAATAATCGATTTTTAATTTATACTTTAGATTTTTTGCCGTAACTCTAAATTACTAAAAAGATTATTTGTTTCGTAGTTTTACGTACTTTCGTTATTTTTACAGCAGCTCTATAATAGAATTACTTGCAACGTCTTCTAGTGCCTATTATTTGTGGTGTTTGCATTAAAAAATGTCCACTAAGTGAACAA
>DWND01000258.1:0-11379 GCA_018250195.1 Cecropterus albociliatus | reverse complement strand
TCATATAAAAGTGTGCCGGTAACCACACCCTTCCATCGAAACGCAAAAAAATGCTTCACGCTAGAAATAGGTGTGGCGGTGGTACTTCCTCAGTCGAACTAATATGGTTCTACCACCTTCACAACTTTTCTTTCCTCTCCTATTTATGTGTTCACAGGCGCCATATTTCAAAATTATATAGCCTGTCACTATGACGAGAGACGATTCCAATGATACGTCACATCTTACAATCGCCAAGCGGTTTAGGCTGTAGAACGTGCCAAAGGATTTGACATACAGATACGGCCAAAAAAAATTACCCACCTTCTAACGCAGTCGTAATGACGTAAGATTTATCCTTTCTTTCAATTTTGTGTTCGCTTAAATTTGTTGATATCTTGAAACACCCACATATACACCATATGGAATACGACTTCAGATTTCGTTATTACTCAAGTAAAATGCCATGTCGCTATAAATATCCGCTACATACTCAATAACTCCGAAAGCTCCGTTCCGTAAGCGGCCATATTGGTTTGGACATGTTCAAACATACGGACGTGACGTAGAATTCTATTGAACAACGGTTTATTGGGTGGCCACTAATATTTGCTCAGCGAGTGCTCTTCGTGAAAATATTATTGGTATCTGTATTTCGTTCCATATCTGTTGTAGACGTATGAATTGTACAGAACTTGGAAAAATTAATATAAATGAGACGGTACACAGGCTTGTGTTCTATTCACAAGTGATTTAGTAGAGGTAATTTATGAATTTCAGGTTAATGTGTTCTTTGTTACAAAATAATTTAAATCCTTGCGTGCTAGAAGTGATAGACGCATGTGATACGAGTAACATCGTTTAAAACATATCATAAACAAACATAACATATCATAAACAAAAAACCTGACTGCTGTATTTTTTTACTATGTAGTTTTAATTGTAAAAAAATCGTCCCTCCTTGTCCTGTTCCTCTATTTTCAGACACCAATTTTGTAAATTATGTAGTTTATGTCACTTACCAAACTGAGACGATTCCAATGATATGTAATACGTCACAATCCGTCAAGCCGTTTGGGCTGTAGCGTGCCAAAGAAATGGACATACATACAAACAACAATAGTTGCTGACGAGCCGCCCAGCCAAGCGACCCCAGAAAGGACGACGGCACTTGTGGTCGCATGCCGTCGTAAACACCTGAAGACACGGTGAGCGTAAATGCTCACTGGGAAAGAGTCCCATAGGGGCATCGCGCTCGGAGGACTCCGGTTCTGTTTCCTTGGAGATCCCGGAGTCCTCCATACAGCGCTGAGGACGGCCATCGGGGAGGTTTTAGTGCGGTAAAAATCCCACATAACCCGGCGTTGCTCTCACGGCGTCGGATACCTTTTGAAGGTTTCCCCCTCGTGACAAAAAAAAAGGTAAACCTGATGGTGGGCGAGGCGATGCGTGCATTTACATATTTATTTTTACACCATCTGTTAAAATTATTGGAACTATTAAGTATCGAACTAAACTTAGCAGGCTGCAGTATTAATGTTATTTTCATTATGCTATTTATTTAATTCCTGTAGCAGTATTATATTTAATAATAACTTGCACGAAAACGATGTTTCACATCAGCCGGGCGTACGGTAACGGCTATTCTATTTTAGACTCTGTTTTCGTAATTATTAAATTGTAATATATTGATTAATATCGAATCGTTTATTTATTGAAACTATTGTAATAAAACATCCATAAAAAAATTACTACTAAAATTTTTCAATTTTTTCAAGATATCTCTCATCTTCCACTTAAAATAAATGTACTCAGGCTCTATTTGTGATTTTTGTACTACATGGTAACCAATCAATTCTTCGAGATGTATTTATTGAGTATGAAATGTTTACTTTACTTCTACTATTAATTAGGGATGTAATCCTTCCCGAAATTCAGTTAACGTAGACAACGCCTACACGAATTTGCAATTCAATCAGCTGCTATCAATTAAGGAGACAAGGTTAACGGAGCTTTGCTGATAATTAAGTTGTATGCACGTTTTATAAGCTCATAGCCTCACACTACGATTTCGTGTGCTATGATGCCTATTATACACATAACACAGTATATAGCAAGCCCGGAAGAGATGCCTGTTTTTCCACTAGATTTATTCCAGTGAAATTGTTTGGTTTTCATAGTATGGCTGAACTTTTTCTATCAGATTGAAATAGCGAACGAGCTAGCCATGTATATCTGTAAGCAACTTCATATAGAACAGGGATTATATCTGAAGTCGATTATAGACGCTTTGCTACTTCAGAGGACTAAGGTCGCCTCATATTAAAGTGAGTCGGCCACCTTCCAATGAAAAGCAAGAACTGCTTCACGCTAGAAATAGGTGAGACGGTGGTACCTCACCAGTCGAACTATGCCTGGGAAAATCTTTGACAGCCAGGGTATGTTTTTATTTTGGAGCAATGCGAGCTGAGGATTAGAGCTACGAATGCGAGCTAGAGATGGTAGCTATATTTTTTATTATATGAAGAAATGTGAGCTAAGAACCATTCAAATGCTTGGTATTGTCTGATCGATGATTGAAAAATATTTTTTGTACCACAGACGTGTGAAACCCATATGAAACCTTTTCACTTATTTTATAATATATTTTAGCCTGATTTTGTATAGGTTATATTTTTATTTGTAAATACAAAAGGTGTTCATTTTTTTTTTTTTTTTCTACTAGTTATCGCATTTAATCAATAGTGATCATACATATTGTTTATTCTATTTTTTGAAATACCTACTTTATTGATCGTATTATACGTACATCTGCCATTGAGACACTAAAAAAATCATTTTTTTTATGAAAATTAACTGTATTAGTGTCATAGTGTGTATGTAGCGTTTGCTTTAGTTCTAAATTTATAAATGACTTAACTACCTATAAACGCTATGTCATAACCCAATACTTAGATTTCTTCTGACTCGTGGGTACAAAGACACAAGCACCCAAATCCAGAACAGAATCTAAATTCATCTATTAGGTGGCTGTCTCGCCGGGGTTTAAACCCGGAACCCACTGCATGTCAGACCGGTATGGTGACCGCTCCTGTACGGTTCCTACAACGATGATTAATAAAATAAAACCCAAAATCCAGTGCCACAAACGTGCTTTATTGATAAAGTTTGCATTGCCCATCGGACTATGTACAGCGAGCCAAGCGTTACCCGGGACACAGCAATACACATCGAAATATTCACATTTATTACAACAACTACTAAGAACGGACATAAAATCTGCATCAAAGTTCAACATCTTGGAAGTTAGCAACCGAGCATGCAGAAGTGGTCATGGCTGCCCATGGACATCTGTAATCAACTCCGGTTATGAGGCTAACCTCAGAGGGTAAAGAAGCCAACCTCTGAGGCCAACCTCATAGGATAAGAAAGAACCTTAGTATCCAGCACTAAGTTTCTTCCTTATCCTTCAAACTAGGACCGTAGCGCTTAAAACTGTTATTGATTAATACAGAAATAAGCGAAACCACAATGTGAAGAACACACTTATGAGTTGTATATAAAAATACTTTATACAACTTGACGATAAAAAAAAAAATTACATTCCCGTAATTGCATAAAGATGTACATATTTTCTCGAAGCAGAAACTTAATTTAGCAGTAGGTACATTTAATAAAATAGAATTTTAAAGATATCCAGTAATTGAATGCAGTCTATATGTCCGTTAATTAGTTCCACAAAAACCTTGAAAGATAACACCGAAAGAAATACGACAACACAGAGAAGACAATTATTATAATATATGATTAAACTATAACATTAAGTGAATAATTGTTATAATAGGTGTTGAATAATTCACTAAGTTCCTCACGCACTATCCGCTATCCGCATTTTGGGGGACAAAAAATTGCCGTAAAAATACAAATAATTATTGACTTTCAATAAACACCGTTTTTTTCCATTTTTTATTAGTTATTGTGTTGATAATGTTTTCGAACTATGAATTTACAATTTAAGCGCAAAACGGATCGTGCGTAGAAATCTTCATTGTGCAGTAAATTTTAAATTAAGAATTTCCTAATTCACAAATTGCAATTAATTGAACTATAATAAACCAATTAATTGAACGACAACGAACTAATTTTACCGAATTTCTGTTACAAAATGACTGCTATTAAAACATTGAATGTTTCTATGGACGGATAGGCAATATTTTTTATCAGTGACAAAACTATTTCATTAAATTATTTTATTCCGTACATCTATGCAAAGTAGCGCCCATGATTGAAGTAAAGGATTTAAATAACTATCATTTACGTGTAGTTCTGTGCTTTAGATATTTTATTTCTAAATCTGTTAATAATTTGGAAATAAACTTAAAAAAATATTAGTACACCTTATCCGATTCTGAATGGTAAAAAATTACAATTGGTTATTATTTGTGACTTAATCCTATCTATACGGTGTTTTTAATAAAATGTACTAAGATGAACGACTAAACACATAATGATCGAACTAATCCTGTTTCAATTAATTTTAGTACATAAATGGTGCGCTAATTTAATCATACAAGCTACAAAAATATTTTTCACATTGTTACTAAATTCAATAACATAACCAATATAAGGACGACCGTACACTAAATTTATCAAACAACTATCTATAAGCACACGGTTAGTCACAAGAAATCAGGTCCACTTAGTTCATAATTTTCCACTATATTTTTGGCACACACTGCTCTTGGCAAGCAAGTGTAGTGAATATCTTGAAATATGTTAGCGAGTTCCAACTAATTGTTGAATATATTTAGTGTGTTAATCGCCTTATGTAATTACAATCTAACACACACAAAAGTAAATCCCAATTCCTAAATTAATTTTATCCTATGTTTTAGGTACGGGTAACATTGGCAAAGTATAAGTGAAACATTATAATTAGTAAGCGAGGGAACGCAACTTGTTTACAAGTCAAAAAGAGAAAATCATTTCACATCGCATCACAAATTCACTATCCTATTATCTACAAATGACAAACTTAACTAGAAACAAAAAAGGAAAAAAAATGAATCAACAACTTAAGAAGTAACCTTATCGCCCACAGTAAAAATACTCAGCGTCGTAAATCTCTTGACAATACAATCAAAGTTGCAGTAGATGCAATATCTGATGTATATAAATGTCAACCAATATCTTAATGGATCACAAGTTACTCAACAACCCAAGTAGTTAATCTCACTCGATGATCATTCAACCATATCATAATATATTATTTTATATGGCGAATTAATTACATATAATTAAGGCAACTTAAATAAAATCATTATTTTAACCCAAGAAAAATGTTAAGTTCTCATACGTTTATTATTTTTTGTATGAAGGTTGAAATTTTGCATCTACTGCATGAAACCATTTGAAAAACCTAAGAACCACGCATATTGTTTTTGTATCATTAATAATTTAATATTTAAACGTGTACTCAAACCTTGAGCCCTTTGAGATATTGAAGCAAATTGACATTAATTTGCTATAAATATGCACAATGATATGTTTTATTTGTTGCCAATAATTAAAAACAAGTTAAATCATGAATTATGTCAGTGCCAATTAAAATTGACAGACAATCTTGACGTGCTTAAAATAAAATAATACAAAGTTGATAAAAATATATATCACTATATAAAACAAATATAAATGCAACATACATACTGACGAACTACGAATACAATAATAATACATATTATAACACATAATATAATTTTATTTCTGTTTGATAATGGAGGTAGGTTTAAATTTCTATTGATATAACAAGCCACAAATTTCAATTAACATTCGTACAAGGCACGTTTTTGGACTTAAAAAGGAACTTGGTCGGATATGGTTTGCATTTGAAATTTCAATTCAGGAATCAATTTAATGGAATATGATTTTTCAATTAAGTTATCATCAATTCATCAAAATGTTACGACATCTGAAAGAATTAAAAATATTGAATAAACTTGAAAAAAAAAAGATTTTAAGTAAACGCTTGTGAATAAACTATAAATGTCAGTTACTCAACTGAGGTAACATTCAATTAATTGAATCATGTTGTAAAGCAATTAAAGTTTGGACGATGTGTTTAAATTTTTTCACTGACAAATAATGTTATGACCATTTAATAATATTATATGTCCTTTCATATATAAATTTAATTAACCATTTATGTTGAAATCTTTCAGTGCATGCGTAGATACTCTTTACCTCTTGACGTACAATTTTGACAAAATATTACATAACATGGATAGTAAAAAAATGTTATATTTTTAACGTTCCTAGAGTTCGCTACACGCTCAGTTTCACTACTAAGGTATGTCAAAAGTGTAAAGTTTTGCTACCACAATACTGTGGCTATATCCCTAATTTATATGGGTTTGGTCCTTTTTTATGGACATCGATATCGTTAACAAATATGAAATAAGCTGTTTGTCTTGTTTTAACAAACGTAGAATCAGTAGAATTACAAAGAAAAATTATAACATCTTTTATACTATCCATCATGTATAATTCTGCTCTCAGAAGCACTAAAGCGGTATCACTTTTGAAGTAAGTTTCGAGAAAATTGATGTTATGTGAAACACGTTTCCTTGTATTGCTTGATAAATTGAGAAAATTGAGGATATTGTCAAACTAGATTTTCATTATGTTTTAACTAAGTTACCGTCATTTGGCTAAGATAATAAAGTGAATAATTTTTTAAGCAATTCGAAACCACAAAATTTAAAAAGAATTTTTTTTTGACATACCGCTTCTTTGTTCTTCCCGAGGGCAGATTGTATGTATATTAAGGTTACATTTTGTATAATGCGATTAACCACATTTCATATTTCATTAAGCTTCCTATAATGATCGGTACAAAGCCTAGGCACTTACGGCAAACGCGTTTTGGCATGATTTTGTAGTTTTTCTCATATTTATTACATTTGCTAGCAGCTTGCGACAAACGCTTGTTAGTTTTTGTGGTTTTTCTGGAATAATTCTTCCATGTTGGACCATTTTTAACCAAAGCAAGCCTCTCGCAAACCGTATTATATTCTAGTACACCACACCTAAGAGTTTCCTCTAAATAATATTCTGTACATTACGATTAAGTAGAAAGAAAGCTCAAACGTAAATGACCCTTACAACACTAGTGTTGATACTTAATTACCGTGACTTATCCTAATTTAGACATTGATTGGTTTTGCTAAACCTAGTTAGGGTTGAATATGCGCTGTGAGTCACAGCTGCGTACTAGTTTATTGCTGGGTGGTATAATGGCCACTGCTCTATTATATATTGTATTGTATATGCAGAAGGATATCATATTCTTCATTGTATATTGTATTGTACAGGAGCATATTATATTGTAACAAGATCTCTTGAGAAATAAGCTGGAATGCTTTGTGTTAGGTATTTTACCAGACACTTCGAACTTTATTATCAGTAGGAAGTAAGAACAGCATGCTCGTTTGCAATACATCTGATGGTAAGTAGTTACCACCAGACATCTGTAAGCAACTTCTGTTTTATCTGAAGTGCGTGGCTGATCCCACGCTCTTTTCGAGGACCAAGATGTTCGCCTCATATATGAGCACATCTTTCTACCGAAACGCAAGAACTGCTTCTGTGTGGCGATGGTACCTCTCCTCGTTAAACTTTAGTATCTACATCTACGTCCACTGATCCGTAATGGAGCAGCGTCATGGAGTGAGCTTCAAGATCGTCTAAATCCACAATTGAAGAAATTTAAATCCAGCAGTCATAAACATGTTTGCAGCCAATACATTCACAGTGCATTTTCAATCTACCTTTTCAAAAGCATCGCTTGGAATAATAGTATCACTCGATAAGTTTTCAATAATCTTCAATCATCAAGAATAATAACAAGATACCAAAAATATGTAACTTTTAAACTTGTGTTTTAGTGGTGACAACTGTATTAACTGAAAAAAAAACAGACTTTATCAGGAATAATTTTCCCTAAAAAAATGACGTGTCATGATGAACAGTATTCAGGGCTACTGGTTTTGTGACGTCACATCACACTTAAAAAAAGAAAAAAATATATATTCAAATGTGTCATCACCATAGGCATACACAATATGGCGACGTTTGGCAATGACGTGAGAAGGGTTAAAAACAATTTTTCAATGACAAAAGTACCGTAATAAAGATAAATCTACATTAAAAACGCATCGATGCGCTATTTACCAACGATTTTTCCAAGCGTTCCTCTTGAGGACTTAAAATTTAGAATGCAAGTGACGTTCTATCCCAATTATTACATTTGTATAAAATTCGATTTTATTCCGGAAAAGTGAGAGAAACTGATTAAAAAGACCGTGAAACGTGATTTCTGGCCGTTTCACACTAGCGCTGACGCAGTTCAGTCGTGTTCGATGCGACGAGTGTGCGGTTCCCATTATCTTTAACCCGAGAATTTTTGCTAAGAATCTTAGCTTGCATTTTAAATAAAACACGTGTTATTCAAACTTCGTCGGCAAAATGTTTTTTTTTTGTAATTCCTTGACTTATTTTTTGCATCTTTTTTTTCATTATTTTCATTACATCGTCCATAAGATAAATGAACACAACGTTTCTTTTGTGTAAATATTTACTTTAATAACCTCTGACATTGACAGACTAAACAATGCTGTCTAAACAAGTTGTTTATATAAGGAATATTTTATCTAGAACGGGATTTATGAAATACAGCCCCAAATAAGAAAAACAGATGAATGTTTATATACAAACAATTAATCAAACTATATTATTTCGTAAATTTTGATAATGCACGGTTTTTATTTACGAAAATCTGCGTCAGGCTATTATGAAAGATTTCAGTGAATAATATCTATTTTATTGTCACAAGGGCTTAAATTTGGTTCAGCGCAAAGCACAAGACTTATGCTAAAAGTTTACTTACATATTGACTTCTATGTCACAGCACGCTTTGATTTCCACACTTTTAGTATAATACTCTCACTAGAAGAAAGTGCCCCTTGTTTCATTTTAACCAATTGCGTTAGTGGCACAAATATTATAAAAATACCCTAAAACGTGTTCAGGTAACTTATACGCAAAACCTTCCTAAAGAAGCTAAACTCTATTCAAATCAACGCGAAAAGGACATGGGCTATCGGCGAAAAATATCCTAGATGTTGCGGACCAACATAAAACTTTATAGTAAAATTATTATTAACAAACGCAAAACAAACCCGGTATTTAAAAAAAAAACAAAACGAACAAAGAAACTGGTTTCAATTCTATATAAAACAAAAAATCTTTATACTTTTTCTTCAACTTTACCGCCGATTTCGTCTCGATTTGAACAGAGGACAAATATACAAACAATACCATCATAAGTAAAAGTACTTAAACACTGTGCACCTTCTCATAATGAGTGAAATTGCCTTCATACATCAACTGTTAAGGAATAAAAGCATAAAACATAAAGAAACTTATATCAAATGTAGGCTCATTTTGAGTATGATGCTAAAATAATCAATTTACTCGAATGTATTTCTGAAATATATAATGTTGGTCCTTATCACTATTATTGTATCCATAAGATTTTCCCTGCTGTAATCCAAAAAGTACCTCAATATTTACTAGTTCAAATGATAGGTAAAGCAGTAAAGAAGGTAACGAACTAAGGTACCAAAACAATAGTATCATATGATATCATTATCCCGTTAAATATAATAAATAATATACGTTATCGTATCCTTGAACATATATTTTAATCAAGTTTTATAAAAAATGGATTGATTTAAATAAGTGCCTATAAAAATTACAATCATGTCACCGTATCCTGACTTGGTGACAATGGGACAGAACTGCAAGAAAATCCTACCGCATCAAATAAAATAAGAAATTTAATTCGGTCCATAGTTGACGGAGTAATCGGCGTACATAAATAAAAAATACCAACTCAATTGATAACTTACTTTTTGAAGTCTGTTAATAATTTGATAATCCTCAATTATTGAGGTAACATATACTTAACAGTCGATGTACGAAAACACTTAATTTCCATTCAACATTGTTATTACATTTGATGGCAGTCAACCAGACGTAAATAATTCATTCTGTACACATCAAGGACAATATAGAAACACCAATATAGCCTTAAATCTCTAACTTATTCCTAATATAGAACGGATGACTTGTTTCAACTCAGACGAGTATACGATAGTCAAAAAGAGAAATTGTCTCGAACTGAGTATTTTTGGTCAATACAATATCACGTCTGATCTTTGATAATTGCTTCTATTTTGTTCATTCTTATCCTAACTCGTCTGTGATAAAACAAGCCTGAACATGAAACATTATAAAAGTATATGCTGTACAATTTGCTGCTGTAAGTCCTAATATCAGGTCTACTTTGGACACTTCAGGATTCTCTAGATCTATATGTGACCTAAATACAAAAAGCGGATTCACACAAAATATGGCAAAGTGCGTAGAAGTTAAAGATTAAGGCTAGTTTATTGTACTATGAGAGCACATTTGGACTATTAAATCAAACACAGAAGCTGTATGACGAAACGATAACAGGAGATTGAATCTTTACGTCTGTTCGTAAGTCCACGTTACCAGAAGTAACTGATTAGTCCACACCACATGTTATATTGTAAGAAAGTTGACGCTATGAAGA
The DNA here is from genome assembly GCA_018250195.1 of Cecropterus albociliatus. Lineage (NCBI taxonomy): Eukaryota > Metazoa > Arthropoda > Insecta > Lepidoptera > Hesperiidae > Cecropterus > Cecropterus albociliatus. The sequence continues at coordinate 722 of DWND01000258.1, read as the reverse complement.
ACAAATGGAGGATTAGATATCGGAGATTGTCCTGCCTCACTTGTCTAACTACGTGGGTATTGTTCCCTCTAGCAGGGAACTGCCCAGTACGATAGAATTCTTCTAACATCTTGTCCTTCTCTATGAACCTGTCATAGAGCCACTGGGTCATACCTTCTGTATCTGATGGCACCTGAAAGGGATATCACAAGTCAATTAGCATCCATTTCAATTATAAGTTTAGTAATATTTCTTGCTATTAAGAAAAATGAACATTACTGTCTAAAACAATTATTGTTATAGGTATAGGAAATTGTTGTTTTTTTTTTCTCTTAAATTAAAACTTCCCGCAGGAAACATTTTATACTTAATAGATATTATGATAAACGACTATCTTGGATTAGGTGATTGAATGCCGGTCATTCGAGTGATACCTGAAGTCGATCACAGAAGCATTGCTAATACTAAAGCAATGCCTTAAAGAACGAGTCTATTTAACTGTAACAGCGGATCCGGATTATAACAGCGTTGTCGGTCTGTTACGCAGTAGGTCCCGGGTTCGATCTCCGGCCATACAGAAATGTGAATGATGAGTTAATATTTATTTTCTGGGTCTGGGTGTTTATGTACTTGTCTTTGTGTGTCCATGGCACCCACGATACACGTGAAAATCCTACTGTAAGGGCTATGAGTGTAGAAAGTGTTGTTGTTGTATTGACATACTGCTATGTCCTGGAATATCA
>DWND01000257.1:0-11380 GCA_018250195.1 Cecropterus albociliatus | reverse complement strand
ACCTCACATTAGTACTGGAGGTAAAAATTACAAATAAAAGACAAGAAATACTTATTATTTGAGGAGAAATCTGCAAGGTTCTTTATATAATACTAGCTGTGCCACGCAGTTTCACCCGCGTTTATTAGAGAACTATTAAAAACAAACAAACAAACATAGCATGATGTTATATAGCCTATAACCTTCCACGTTAAACTTACTAATTAACACAAAAATATTTTTTCAATTCGACAACCAAACAAACTCTACTGCTTATAATATTAAGTATGGATTTAAAATTTCATACACAACATCAACTTCTTGAAAATAGTTAGTGTTTTTTTTTTGTGACCAACATGTCTTCTAGGGAGGAGCAGCTGCCTCTCCTGTACCTGGCTACGCCCATGGACGTAGCGAATGAGATCCAATAATTTAATCTGGTAAAAAAGAAGAAAATGGTAATATTCCAGACTTTTAATATTGTAGAAGTAATTGCTATTTTATTGGATCAGATGGTACCTATGTGGTAACTGGCCATTGGAATTCATAATCAGCTAGATACGATCTGTGTTATGGGGATTTCGACCGCGTATGCCGTGAGGACTTACGAAGGGTCCCGCACCTTTTTCTATAAAAAATACGTTGTATAGGAGACCCCTTAAATCTTTATTTTATTTTATTTTTAGTATGCTGTTATAGCGGCAGCAGAATACATCGTTTGTGAAAATTTCAACTGTCTAACTATCACGGTTCATTAGTAAGAGACAGACGAACAGACGGACAGCGAAGTCTCAGGATTAGAGTTCCGTTATTACCCTTTGGGTACACAATCCTAATATCTCATATGGTATACCAGGAGCGAAATAGGTGTGGCGGTGGTACCTCCCCGGTCGAACTAAATTGGTTCTACCTAGCATAGCAGGCATATAGCAGGTGTCAGTACTAGTGTAGTTCGACCAGGGAGCCACCACGAAGCAGTTCTTGCGTATTGCTGGAGGGGTGTGGTTGTCGGCTCACTTGTATATGAGGTGACCGTCCTAGTTCTCAGGAGAAACAATGCATCTGTGATCGACTTCAGATAGAAGCCCTTGTAAAGGGATTCACCAATTGTAGCTTCGTCGGGGTCACCAATTTTAGAGGGGTTACTATGTACAACACGAGATCTCAGATCGTAATAATTTATTTCTAAAAAGTGCTGCTATTTATACAAAAAATTCGAAAGATATAACCAATCAAATTAAACCTAATTAATTCCTATTATAAATATTTTTATTCTATTTTGAATTTAGATTTGGAACGCGGCGTTAATGTGCCAGACGGAACTATGGAGTATGCTCTGTCTATGCCTGCATAAGTCAAAAATAGATGTAGTAGTGCCTCGACCACTTTAGTTAAATCAAAGCCCAAAAAATTATACCTAATTGACAAATACATTGTTCCTCTTACCTTCGGAGGGTTAGATCTCCTCAGAACAGTGTTGCTAGCGTCACTGAAGTACCCGTTGAGATGTGTGTCCTCTATGAACAGCGGAGGCTCGCTAGTGACCTCTGTCGGGCTGTGGAGGTACTTGCTACCTTTGTTACGGTCCGTGAATCTAGAACAGTAGGTAATAGTAATTATAATCCCAGCTTAATATTTGTAACTCAGTGGAATAACCGATGGAATTATGTTTGACAACCAACAATACTATTTGCCTTACTCACAAAAAACCGATAATTAATTAAAATAATTTTTTTTCGTACGAGTTTACAAAAAAAAATACGTGTGTATGGTAAATATTGTAAATTTCAAAACGAGAAATGGTCATTTTTAGAAAACAGAATTTAGTATACATTTCATAACGTACGGGGCCCGCGTTGGGCGCCACGATGTAACGACTCCATAATATAAAAAAAGACTACATTTAATATAAAGTCCTTAGACTTGTATAATTTTATAAGAAAATCTCATTTTGACAAGAATAAGAAAACTGTTTTAGAGATTGCTACATCGATTTAGTTAAATCTGTAAACATTTCTATTTTGCGCAATATATAAAAACCATTATGATAATAATCGTTTATATTTCACCCTATAAATTGCATTTTACAATTCACTCACTTTTCAATATATGAAACGCTATTTTTATTCCGATATGACGTCACACGACGGTAAACAAATTATTATTGACATGATGTGTTTTATGGCTTACTTTTACTTTGTATAAAGTTATTAGTCATGCTTAAAATATGTGCCATTGTACAGTAATGAAAGTTATTCCAATTGACGTCAACACATGTGTGATCAAGGCACTTGTCCTGTTTGTTTGGTTATCGATGTAGGTCCTTATATATACATACAATAAAACAGAGCCTACTTAAGGATTTTTTAAAAGATTAAAGTAGCAAACGAGTTAAAACATCAGATGGACTGCATTCCAACATTGATCTACTTAAGATCAATGGTGGAATGCAGTCACCGCCTATGGACATCTGTTATCTACTTCACGCTGAATGCTGCAGAGGTTCTATCTATCAGTCAGTCACAGAAGCGTTGCTACTCCCAAGGACTAAGATAATCGCTTTGGAAGAGAGGTGGCAACTGCACCTTTCCACCTCTGGTAAGAACTGCTTCACACTAGAAGCGGGTGTAACGGCTGTAGGTAATTCCCCGATCGAATACCCCACCTCGCATGTTGAATCAACAACCTCACCATCGATTGATATCAAATTTCTACTGTACATGTCTATACAGCAGTGGCCATTGAACGCTCTGTCCACAAAAATCCATTGTAAAGATCCATTGATGGATCTTTTTGCACTTTTATGTCCACTGTAATCCACGATCCATGATTTTATGCAAAGTGTATTTTTTAGAACTAAAGCGTGTCGGAAAATCCATTACAAATAATAACAAACAGACAATATTATTTTTACCCGACTGCATCAGAAGGAGGGTAATATTTTTCGAGCGTATGTATATGTATGTACGTATGACTGAGAGAAGAGCAGCATCATTATATGGAGCACTGATATTAGCGTTTCTAGGTGGGATAGAAAGGGAGGCGACATTACCTCTTTGGTGAGGCCAAACTCTAAAGGAAATGTTGCGAATACTCTCCCCCCTTGCGTCACCCATGCCCTTATTGACAAAACTTAACATTTCTTTAACTCTGACTAATCCTCATGAATCCCATACTGCCCGGGGAATAGAAGGAGAAACTAAGTTAACCGAACCTTACCGTTTATAATGGTCGCCATCGGGTCCTGGTTGTTTAGGTTTAACAGCGCCATCGTTGGCATTTAAGTGAGCATTCACTTCACCCTTGCGATGGGCGTGCGGCGGTAGGATCTCGGCGTCGGATTGAACCCTGGAACGGAATTATTTGAAATTAATGCTTCATATTAACTTGATGATTTTTCCATAAATATTCGTATTGACTTTCAAATTGTGATTTACAACTAATATTGTCGCAGAATTTATACATTTTAATATGTTACGAGTACTCACGATATGCGGCTTTTTTAATTTCGTTTTGCCGATATTTCGACCCGGTTACATGGAAAACATCAAGAAACCGCATATCGTAAGTAAGAAAGTATGAAATAGAAAATTCGTATGGAATGAATTGGATTTTTATTTATTATAAGATTTGAAATGGAATTTGCCAACAAAAACGAAAACATTGACTGTAAACTCTTAATCTGCTTCTTCGTCGTTGACATCGAGACTTTTACGAAATTATTAAAAATTACTTCTTTTATTTAACATCGAAACTGACCTCTTCTCAAAGCTACCATCTGCGTCTCCAGGCTTGACCTGATGCACCTTCTCGCTCATCTTCTGAACCACGTTCTCAATGTCCCTCATTCTGGTGCCGATGGCGTCCACTAGGGCTTGCAGCGCTGGCCTGCCCTTCTCGTCGTCTGATATCTCGGAAAGTTGACCTGGATCCTGGAGATAGGAATCAACCCATTACTGAATCATAGCTGAGCTTGCTTCCTAGGAAATTAAATTATCAAACTTGCAACATTGTTAATGAAAAAAATTATAAGCACAGGTAAACCAGATTGTCGGCATGGCGATGCTTGCCTTTATTTATTTTTCGCCATTTGTTATACATTATCGAAATTATAAAGTATCGAATAAAACTAAGCGGGCTACGGTGTTAGTTCGCCTTAGTGCGGAGTACTGTTCGTAGATGGCGTTATTTTCATTATGCTATATGTTTAGTTCCTGTCGCAATCTTTTCTTTTATGCATAAAAAATATCCTATTGGATTGTTTTTTATGGAAGTAGCAAACGAGCATGCAATTCACCTGATGATAAGTGGCCATTGTTGTCTATGGACATCTATAATTAATCTCAGATAAGACACAATTCCACTTGGTGTCCGCCACAGATACGTTGTCCCCGCTACGGACCAAGTTAGAACGGTTCGGATAAGTTTGTCTCTCATACCAAACTCTTCAGGCCAGAACACAGAAGGGCTTTACACCGTTGTAATAAGGCACAAATAGGTGTGACGCCGATGCCTACGAGGTGCACTACAAAGAGTACTCCCACCTTCAAATAATAGTAGAACCTACACATCTTCTAAATATCCTTAAACATAAACATTACATAACCTAACCAGTATTCGACGACCCGCGTGGCAGAGCGGTCACCATGCCGGTCTGACGTACAGTGGGTTCCGGGTTCGATTCCCGGCCAGACAGACATCTGAATGTTATATTTAGATGTCCGTTCTGGGTCTGGGTGTTTGTGTATTTCCATGGCACCCACGAGCCTACGACACAGCAAAAAATACTAGTGTGGGGCTACGAGTGTATAAAGCGTTTGTTTTTTTAATACAGGTATATATTTGATTCTCATCTCAAGTGTACCTTTAGTCCATTTTCTGTGTCCGTGGCTGGGTCCTGCTCGTTCCATTCCTTCTGGGGAATCTCCGTCCAGGATCCTTGGTGATGTGCCTGTGTTATAACAAAACTTACCAATTACTTAACCCCTGACTCAAAAAGGGGTGTTATGAGTTTGACCGATATGTGTACTTGTGGTACTGTTGATTCTAAACGGGTTTTGGTTTTTAGACATACTTTGATATGATACTGTTTGGATAGTTAAAAGGTGCATCGCATCTAAATATTGGCGGGTTCGGGAAAAAGTGGATCTGCCAATATTTTTTTATTCTTCTACATTATCCCGGTCAACTTTTAAAATAATACACAATTGTTAAATCTGTTTATTAAGGTTTTTCCATCTATTCATTTATCTCTGTTTTTTCTAAATGTTACTGTTTTCATTTTTTTGTAATATTTTTCATTCAAAGAAACTGGAAAACAATAATTCCATCCGTCGTCTCCAATTTTCTCCATGTATTTTTTATACTTTAGTGGCAGACTACAAACGATCTCCCGTTTGATTCATTTTTTTTTCCCTTTTGACTTTTTGCTACTCGCTCCTTTTCAACTATTAGGGGCTATATTAATCCCAATAGTAAGATGATGATGAAAAAAATAAAACCAGAAACTCTTACAAAAACTTACTTTTATTGATATCTGTCTTGTGACTGCGTTTGTGTTAACTTTCTCGTCGGAACTCTCCGGGACCTGTTGAAAAGATTTATCTATTTAAAATGGTGCCAAAAACATCGAATAAGTCTCAAAGGTATTATAGGTCATATAGGCCTGGGGAGCAGCTCCAACGGTCTCAGTTCAGAGAATTTATATGCCTATGAAAGTTGTTAAGAAAACTTCGATAGCGTGATTCAGGCTACTAGTGATGCCATCTTTTGACAATTATGACGTCTTTTCAGGAAAAAAACGTACTTTAAAGACGTCTCCACTTATAAACTCTTCTACGATTAATTGCAACTGTGTAATGAGCATGTAGTCCTGATTATCAACATATAGGGGACTAAGGACTTCAAGCTGACATGGAAACCAAAAGAGATGATATAAGGTGGTGCTATCGGTATTGTTTGACTGGGACGTCACGCATTGGCAGTGTCGATGCCGGCTGACGCAAATACGAGGCGATTTTAGTTCTCAGAGGCAATCAATGGCTGTAATAAATTTCAGGTTCATATAGAACCCTTGTTCTATATGAAGTTGCTTGCAGATGTCCATAGGCATTGATCACTTACCATCAAGTGGACTACATGTTTGCTACTTAAATTTTGTACCAAAAATACAGAAAAATCCGCTGGACAAATGGGGGGGGAGAGTTGCAGACATAGATTGGATCAGAATCGGTAGGTGTTAGTGACTTACCTTCTCAGTGACGATGACTGCGTCCTCGAATTCCACGTCATTATGCTGTTCTCGGTCTGACGCATCATCATCAGTAATTGCGTTCAAAGCCGCGGAAGCCTTGCGTAGCTTATGCCTGAGAATGGGTGGTTTTATTATTATTTGCTTGTAAAAACTTTTTACAATAACTAGATATTAGATCTTGACGCTCATCGTGGTGGAGCAGTCACCATGCCGCTCTAACACGCAGTAGGTTTCGGGTTCGATCCCTGACCAGGCAGATGTGTAAATATTTAATTTAGAATTTTGTTCTCGGTCTGAGTGTTTGTGTATTCGTCTTTGTTTTATGTGTGTTCACAGCATCCGTGAAACGGAAACAAAAATCTGAAGTGTAATGTAGAAAGCGCTTCTTTAATAATTGGTCAATCGAAATCTCACTAAGGGTTCAGTATTACTAAATTGTTAACCTTTAAAAATTCTAGTATTTTATCATATAATGAAATGTACTTATTTTGTATAGGCTTACGGGGATCCTTACAAATCGTCACTCAATATATTCTTACACTACCCTTGGATCAGAACACGGTCTCAACTGAAAAGAGCATCGAAGTGAGTAGGCGTTTAAGTGCTGTCAATCTCATTAATAGATTTATATATTTGTTTTATATGATCTGAATTATCGCCAGGTTATTAAGGTTTGGATACTTGAAATACGAATGTAAGGAATATAATTCAAATGAGGATCTATTGCAAGGCTGTGTAATTTTAGTTCCACGTAATAGACTCACAAGATAATAATAGGCTTATATCCCATAATAATAAATAGTAAAACTTACAACAATCTTATCTATTTTCTTATAAATACGATAACCGACATTATTTTATGTGACGGCCAGTCGTAAATTTCTTTCTATCATGTTTTCATCGGTAGACCATAACTTTATGGTCGTATTTTTATGATCTTTATATGGATTACTAGCTTATTCCCGCAACCGCGTCTATTTCTATTCTAACCGTTTTTACCACGGCGATGAGTATCTTATTTGTTAATATAGATCCTAAGCTATCTGTGTGCCAAATTTCAACGAATCCGACAAGAAGTGTATACGTGAAAGTGTTACAAACACATATACGTCCTCACAAACATTCACTGTTATAATATTAGTAAGATAGTTGAATGAAAGGGAGTGTATACTTTCCACATTCTAAATCCACATCGCTGCCTGCTTTAATAAAAATTAGTTGTCTGTAGAGTCGATTCACAGACGACAGTTTTATGTGATAACGCCATAAAGAAACATTGATGAAAAATTGCATATTTTTATGAATTGAATTGTTATCACTCACTTACACATTATTTTGTTTAACACAAACAAAAAGTTGATTCAAAATTATCATTTTCGATATATTAACGTTTATTTACACACGTTAATTCAAATATTTTTCCGCGCTCTGGCTAGCACGCTCAGACTTAGGCGGCACGTGACACTTTTTCGTGCGTGCAGTTGTTCGTGCTGCCGGTGTTCATCGATTTTAAGGCGTTATCACGTTAACAACAAAATATATTCTGAAACTGTCACAGAATCAGGTTGGTGTAACTTCCTGGTGACTTGCCATTCTCGCCAGCTAGCAAGTTCGAGGATAGATTTACTTCATTTCCGATGGTAATAGGGCTATCCGGTTCGAAAATTGCCAACTGCGACCCTCATCGACAGACAGTGTGTTTGACGCGTTGATGTATCTCCCTGCGTATCACCCTAAAACGTGAATAGGTAATAGGTATATATACATTTGTTTTATTGAACGCAAGTTGCAACTAGTGATGTGTGTCCGATCGAACCACACTGGTTTTATCTTTTTTCACCTTTCACCCTTCACTGCGGTCCAGTTTACTGAATGAAACTATGTTAGAATACCTCGTGTTATCTAATTTTTCACTGTATCAAAACAGTAGTGATAAGAAATTGAAGTGAAAGAGTATATTCACTATGAATATACTTTGACATTCATAAACTATATACATCGAGAGTTTGCGAGGACGTATGTGTGTTTGTTACTTTTTCACGGATAAACTACTGATCGGATTTTGCTAAAATTTGGCACACATATAGTTTATGGCCTGGATTAATATGGGATACTTATTACCATGGTAAACGTGACCGACGGAAGCGGGCGGAGCCGCAATAATAATCTATAACTTTATAAGTAAATACTAAATTTAAAAAAATTGTCGTCATGCGACGCCTGGCAGATGTGAAACATCTTGTTCACCACAAGTTGTACAAGTAATATGCATAAAAGACAAGATTGCGATAGGAACTAAATATATAGCATAATTAATATAACGCCATCTAGGAACAGTATCACGCACTAAGTAGAGCTAACAGCGCGGCCCGCTTACTTTTGTCAATACTTAATAGTTCCTAAAATGTATAACAGAGTGCGCTAAAATAAATAAAGGCAAGCATCGCCTTGCCAGCAGTCATACCTACGCCTTTAAATGTTTCACATCAATGAATACCAATTGAATTTAAAAAGCAAGCAAGCTGACGCTATCCTCCTATATGACTTAACTCCCACGTGCAATATATCATTTTACTACAAGTGTGGAATACACATCGTAGACAGACTAAATTGTATCCTTATTACTGCTGTTCAGCATCCAGGAATGTACCATTAATTGACTTGACAATGAAACTGAATATCTAACGCCTAGACGTGTATGTCATATTAATAAACACTAATGTAAAGGCTATATGTTAAAAGTAATTATGCGTATGCAAATGTTATTAATACCCGGCAATCTTACGAATAAGTTTAAATAACGTGGTTCTGATACGTTTTTGAAGATGATTAATTTTTATTTAAAAAAAACACGCTTTCTACACTCATAGCCTCACACTAGGATTTTCTCCTGTGACGTGGGTGTCATGGACACATATAAAGAAGAATACACAAACACCCAGACCCGAAAAGAAATCTAAATTCATCTTTCAGATGTCTGTATGACCGGGGATCGAACCCGGAACCCACTGCGTGTCAGACCGGTATGGTGACCGTTCTGTCACGCGGGTCGTATGACACCTGGAAGGGAAGAGAAGAAGGAAAGAGGGACCTGGGGAGGATTGGAAAGGAAGAAATTTCACATTTATATAATTATGCCATCTACTAAAAATTTTTCGTTTGAAAAAATAATATTCATTTATAATTACTTTTAATAAAGTTGAAAAAATTAATTTAATAAAATTTTAATGTGACCACAATATACGGACTAAAAATAAAAATAAATCTGTGCATTTTTTATGAAATTCCTAACACACAGACGTGACACAGTCACAATGATTCCCAACAACTGACACACAAAAGTATTAAAAATGAAACAAATTTATTTTATTACTTATTTTATCTGTCCTCTAAATTATATTTTTGCGAATATGTATGACATACTGACACGCAGAATTTGATTTATATTATATACATGGATGACTAACTGATAATCCTATGTCTCTCAATCTAAAAATACTTCACAATAAGTCATATCATACGACTAAAGAAATAAGGAAATAATTCATAAAACAATATCAGTTTAATTTAGATTTAAAAGAATTCGCCCTCAAAGTTCGGAAATTAAAAGAGAAAAGCATATTTACAAAAGACATCGGTCAAGTCGGGAACAATTCCCGACTCCTGGCTCTCAAGATAACGAAGCGGAACAAAAGTTAAAAGGATTTTTGGCAAATACCATGACGTTTTGTCACAACCAGTCAACGGAGTATTTATATGACACTCTTAAACATTTTGCGTTTTACAAGTCATAATTGTTAACTTGTCTTTTACATTGTGCATTTTACAAATTATAATACATGTTCCTCATGTATACCCATAAACTATTTTAACCACTTTTTTATTATGGGAGAAGCAGATGAGCAATTATTGGCAAAAACAATGACGTGTTGCCACACCCAGTCAACGGAGTATTTATGTGACATTTGTCTTTTACGTTTTGCGTTTTACAAATTATAACTGTAAACTTGTCCTTTGCACTTTTTCGTTTTACAAATTATAATGTATACCCATATTTTTTTACCTACATTTGCTTTTTTATAGTATGGAAAAAATAGACGAGCAAGGCTTCATATAGAACAGGAGTTCTACCTAAAGTCCCGTTCTCCCACGGACTAAAACGGTCGCCTAATATTTAAGTAGCCGGCAACCACACCCTTTTAGTAAAACGCAAGAATTGTGACACGCTAGGAATAGGTGTGGCGTTGATACCTCCCAGGTCTAACTACACGAGTGTACCACCTGGAAAACTTGACTGCTCTGTGATTCTCTATATTAGATTAAAGTTTCAACCAAGATCCTAATAAAAGTTACTGTCACCCGCCAAACCTGTAAGCCAACTTCATAGAGAATGAAGATTTCCATTTGCCCAAAAATGCCGTTAAGGATTGAATGAACACTATGTGACTCCATTATTACACCCTCGTAATCTCGTAAACAGTATTTTATTTTAGGCAAAAATAGGTGTAGACCTATCTTTGTTCTCGAGGGCAGCAACGGACCTGTGATCGACCTTAAACAGAACTTCTGTTCTACAGGAAGGTACTTACTAATGTCCATGCGCGCTAGTAACCACTTACTATCCCCGACCACTGATGACCCGCGTGGCCGAGCGGTTGCCATTCCGATCTAACGCGCAGTTGCTCCCTTGTATGATCCCCGGCCTGACAGGCATCTGAATGACGAGTTTAGATTTCTGTTCTGGTTCTGGGTGTTTGTGTATTCGTCTTTGTGTGTCCATGGCACCCACGACACAGGTGAAAATCCTACTGTGGGGTTATGAGTGTAGAAAGAGTGTAGAAAGCGTACTATCAGGTCAACTGCATGCTCTGTGCTACTTCAAACTGATAAAAAGTCCATCTATTTATAGATGGGGTAAAAGTGCCAACGCCCGGAAATTCCCTCGCTATAATACAGCGCAAAAAGTTCCCTCTTTGAAAGCTGGCGATTTATCGACGATTCCCTTTATGTTCCAAAGTAATGGTGACAACCGAACACTACAGAACTTATCACAGGTTATAATCCTTTTTTGGAGTTTACTCCTTAAGAATCGGTTTTTTGATATAAGTCGCCCAATATGAGAAAAATATGAGTATGAGTATGAGTAAA
>DWND01000256.1:0-11386 GCA_018250195.1 Cecropterus albociliatus | reverse complement strand
GTTACAGGTACGTTTGTTACATTAAATTATAATTAAATTATATTAAATATGTTAAAATATATATAATATAATATTTTAATGAAATGGTTGGAGAAACATGAATAAGTGCATGCCAAGTGCTAGTCGAACTCGCGCACGGAATGTTTCGTACCATTATCTATAATATAAAAAGCGGTAAAAAAACAAGTTTGTTGTATGGGTGTCCCCCCTTAAATATTTTTTTAAGACGACAACAGAAATACATCGTCTGTGAAAATTTCAACTGCTAGCTGTCACGGTTCATGAGATACAGCCTGGTGACAGATAGACGGACAGACGGACAGACGTACGGATGGACAGATGGACAAATGAACATAGGGACACACGGTCAGACGGACAGCGGGTTCCGACATTACCTTAAAAATGATAATTTTGCATGTCAGAATGTATAAAGAAGTTTAAAATAAAAAAAAAGTCCTATATCTAATATTGTTAACCTTTCTACCTCCATATTTGATGTATGTACCGAGTGTACACCGTTCTTGTTCCGTGTTGTATACAATGGTACCTTTCACGGAAAGAGCGAGGTTGCCGTAGATGAATAAGGGATCAATCAATTTTGTTATGTATATTGGCCCTATTTAAATATTTCCACGACATGTTCACCTAACTTGAAAGGGTTCTCTTTTGGGAGCGTTTGCGAGCGTTTGATGTGCTATTAAACCCTCGTCTGTGGCCCGTAATTGATTGATTTTTGGGTAAATTGAGAAACTTATTTTACATTAATCATTGATTATGTGTTTTATTCTGGTATCGCCGTAGGGGTTTATAATAATAAATGATTATTACTACTTAATATTTTTGATTATTACTGAAGGTAAATAAGTCAAATCAATCAATATAAATAAGATAGCTAATGATCAATAGATTATAAATTATAACTAGATATATATATATTTATTCATAAAGAACCTCAAAGTAATTACTTTCAAGAAATTAAAGATCAACATATATTAAAAGGCACAACATTTACGCATCTATGAACCGATATAAACCAGCACAAACTAGTACAAGCCGCTGCAAACCTGTTTGAACCGGAACAGCGGCACTAACTGCACGTGAATGCCCGAGGGCCCAGTAAAGCGCAGTTGTGCTTTCGATTGATGTTTGAATAGAACTTTGAATTATGATGCTCATTAAGAAAAAAAAGAATACATTTTTTTGTGTTTAGGAAAAAATGCTGGTAATTTCAAAACGTAAAAATGAATTTGATGTTATTAACTTCATATTACTATACAGCTCTACCTCCAATCATTAGAGCAGCGTTGATTCCTGGCCTTTCCAAGGTAGTGAGAAATTCATGCCTAGCAATGTGAGATACTAAAAAGATGAAGCCAACAATTATTTATCACGCGGCACTTGGTATTAATGACACCTATGCCTAGTACAAATTATAAACGAATTTCAATATAACAAGATTCACTACGCTGCTCGTATAGTTCTAGGCGACAAGCCCATCTAATGCATAAACAACTTACCACTAAGTATACAAAGGAGTTGAAATTTTCATAAATATTAAAAACCATTCCCAATTTTTCAAAACTCACAACTACTCGAAACGGATCCACCGAATGCGGTATTCAAGTTTCACATCTGAATGTTCCTCACATCCGCGTTTAGCAAACTTCATAACTAGATCTAACTTTGACAAAGCGTGGAATATACCGTATGTTGTGAACTATATTCTTCTGAACTAAAATTTAATATTCAACTTTAATAAGATCTCAAGCAGAAGAAATTGTGCAGGATTCTATGATAAATTGTGAAAGTTTGTTGAAATATCGAAAGTTGTTATGCCAGGTACAATTGTACACAACCTTTACTTATAAGTCTGTATATAAATATATGTAATGATTTGTGTATTTTTATAAAATAGTGTATGTTCTTTTAGAAGCTTTTTATTTGTGTTTATTGCAAATTGCTATAATCCTATTCGTCGAAAATTCTCACCATCATCAGAACTCTTGAGGAGCTTGTAATTCATAAACCATTTCACTGATTCAATAGGGATTAATTGGATTTTTGAAAACCTACACATGAGTTCGAAATATTAGATTAACGATTCTGGAATTCGGATAAAAGACCAAAGTACGAGTACAAAAGCATACGCTACTAACAAATACTGTAGTAATGACTTCCCATGAACCAATTATTGGCAAATCGCGTCAGTTCAAAATAGCGAACGCTTTAATCGTTTAAACTTGGCCGACACGTGAAAGAAGCGAACTGATTAATGGCTTCCAGTTTCCTGGTGGAAGTTCCGCATACTTCGTGAAGTGCCGTTACACAGAGCGTTCTGGCACGCTCGCTATTGTGCTTTTGCAATTATTTGCTCGTTCATAAGCGATTCGAGTTTTCAGCCCGATTTTGTTATCCGTGTAGTGGTTATTTGTTGATGTTATCGGCTCTGTTTGAATTCCGTTTGTATCTATGATTGTTCTTATTACAGTAGCGTGTATAATTTCGCTGCTACGTTAAGGCAGAATTTTATACAGTGCTATGTTACAAGTGAATTATCTATCCACACATCAGACTCTTAAGGTCAATTGAAAAGATATGCCTAATACAGTTGAACTCTCAGTTTCTTTCGGGTCTTTTGCATCGTCCTGTTGTCTCTATTTATCAAATTTCTACCACCACAACCCTTAATAATATATTTGTCGCTATATCATTAGCATCATTAAACCCCTCTATTTTTGTTTTATTAGTATCCTTTTCTATGATCAGCTCTTTTTTTTTGTTATAATGTCATAATTTTCTGGGATCAATCCCTTATCTTATTTTACGTTGTGACCTTACCATTTTTCCACTCGCCCACCGCATCCGTTTAATTGGAAATTCGATTTCCGAACAGCGCGCACCGTGACGTGACAGTCCAGCCGAATGGGGAAAGGAGTGTCATTTTTTAAATTCTTGACAAAGAGTTTTAAAATGCTTTATAACGAAAATTATGTTTGTTTCATTATTTATCATAAAAATAGGTTCATAATTTAACAACATGTCAAAAAACAAATTTGAAAGTCAAAGTTAAGTGTAATAATTTAACAAGTGAAAAATTTGAAGAAATTAACATTTATCTGTAGGATATAGTATCAGAAATAAAAAGGCATAAAATAAATAATTTATTAACATAACTTCATACATTAACATTACAAATATTGTTTGATTTTCTTAAAATTAGAAATAATACAGGATTATTTTTGTCTTATCTAACTAAAAGTTTACTTAGGTTACTTTTAATGTGAAGCATCTATAGGTGTAGGTAAACCTGTTTGTTAGCGTGGCGATGCTTGCATTTATTTATTTTTGCGCCATTTGTTACACATTATCGGAACTATTAAGTATATAACAAAATTAAGCGAGGTGCGGTGTTAGTTCGATTTAGTGCAGAGTACTATTCGTAGATGGCATTGTTTTCATTATGCTACATATTTAGTTCCTGTCGCAATCTAGTCTTTTATGCATATTACTTACACGAACACAATTTTCCTGTCAGACATCTAACAGACGTCCCCTGAAGGTTATTTTTTATGACCGATTTTAATATTCTAATATCACTTTAATTGTAACTGGCATGTGAAGAGCCCTTTTCCCTCGTAACAAACCCTGTTCCAGTACTTTCCATTTCTAATTTCATTGTATCTGACCTTTCCATTTTTTCAGCGACCACGTCCGTACTCCGTTTAATTGGAAATTCAATTTTAGAGTAGCGTGCACCGTGCCATGACATTTCATTCGGATTGAGAACGGATGGCATTTTTAAAAACCTCACAGAGAATTTTAAACGCTTGGGTGACTTATTTTTACCTGGGTATCAATTTTACATCTGGTTTGTTGCCAGGGTCTATTTTAACAGTACTGATAGACACGGTTATAATTTAATTTGTTTTGAAGTACAATTTAATGAATTATTCAAATGTTGTCTAACATTTCTGTATGTTCTTGTTTTATAGCAGCCGCATATCAGTCTAAAGAATAAATCTGTAACATAATAAGTAATTATTTTTTGTCATAAGAGTTTATATAAAAACTCTGTTTTATGTACACTACCATCCAATATCTCACTGGAAAGAAAAAAACTAATACGGTTAAAATAATTTTAACAAAACATTACAATAGTATTCGATGGACGATGGACTATATCTGTGTACCAATTTATTTTATAACTTGATCTTGCGGAAGATAATAATCAAAAACAACATCGTGAATTATAATTTGAAATTTGAGATGGGAAAAAAGGCGTCAGAAAGAAAAATCTACAGCTAAAAATTGTATAACAAGGCAATAATTAATTTATGACCTTTTAAAAATTAATCATCTCATAGAAATTATACTTTCAAACCTTCCAAAAGCTCTTCAAAACAATATTTTACTTTTAATTAACAGCAATTATGTGCTTCGAGCGAAAAATGGGTAAAGGTTAATTGGTTGGTGCGGAACTGAATTTATTCATTACATCATTCAATTGTGAATACCCGTTTGAAAATATTTGATTCCGGCATCTTATAAATAAAATTTTATTGTACGGTACATTACCACACGATACAATATGTCACGACCCGACGACACGACTTAATCTAATTGAAAACAAACTCAGAACATTACAATAAATATACTTCATTTTGCACATAAAGCATAACAATAAATGAAAAACATAAATCTCGAAACAGCACAAAAAAAACCGTTAATAATTATTTTAGATAAAATATATAACTTAGCTAAATAAATATTTGATATATCTGCGTACCTCGTCAATTACTTAGATGGAGCCGAAGTTTTGATTTTTTTGATGTGACCTACATACTTTCAATTTTGTAAAGTAAATATCGTAAAAGGTCTAACCAAAAGCTTATTATCATCCTAAATCATCCATGATATAAGATAATAACATACTCTCACATCTTCATAAACCGTTGTAAAATACCGAAGGTCACAGACAGTTGCTGAAACAAGAGTAGATAGATACTCATCTACCATACCTAATAATCATACCACTCGGTAGACATTGGCGGATTTACACATTTGCCGCCACTCGACTAGGCTTCTCAAATTATTATTTCCGCCCTGTAAAAAATGGTCGTCAACATTTAAATTACATTTTAAGTTTGTTATCAAAAAAATGTCCAAAGATATTATTATATGTTCCACCCTTAAAATCTGCCACCCTAAATTCCAGCACTTTTCGTTATCACACCTATATCTTCTTAAAGCAGAACATAGTGTTATCTCTACTTTATAAGAGTATCATAGACGGTGACATACATACACTAGTTTAATAGAGATTTTTGAGAAATTTTAAACATTCTTAAAAAAGGAAAAAAGACATAATAATGTAAAAGCCCAGTACTAAAGGAAAGAAACATTCTGATCACTCACAGTTAAAGACCTAAATTATGAAGACAATCAAGTCCAAAGCCGATTAGTGCCCGCAGTTCCCAGAAAGCAATCTTAGATCAATAGCCTGCGAGCTGGCAACATCGAACAACTCATTAGACAATTTCACATGCCACGTACTGTCAATAGACAGATCTCAATTCAGATTCGGCCTCCACTCAAACTGCAAGTTTACCCCGGTCACATACTTGCGCAAACATTCTGCATGAGTTACGCCGTTTTGGCCAAGGTCGGTGACTACGGTTTTAAATTCAAATTTCTGAACGGCTTGCATTTGGCCGCTTCTGTAGCATATCCTGGGAGAAGTTTAAAAGTAAATATTGTTATACATATATACCGTAAAAGGCCGTACTAAAGGTTAAATTTAAAAAATGTTAGGCATCATAACGAGATGTAAAATCACATTTTAATATGTTACGGGTACTCATGATATGCGGTTTTTTTTTATTTCTTTTTGCCTATATTTCGACTCAGTTACATGGATCGTGGTTATATGGTCGTCGTTTCGCCGTGAACACGATCCATGTACTTAAAATGTATCAAATCGCGAAAATATTAGTCTAAAATCGTAGGTAAAAAGACGTGAAGTGACAAGGCTTGAAAATATTTTCATTAATTTTAAATCATAATTTATCTACAATACATTTTTTTTATGGATTCGTTTAAAATGCAATGTATTCACTACGTATAGGCCTATGAAAGCACTTTACACCAGCACCGGATCGGAACACGACCTCAATTGAGAAGAACCGGCAAGAAAATCAGCTAAAGTTTCTCAAAGCTTTCTAGATATTGTAGTTTCATATTTTCAAAATAATCACAAATAATGTAGACAACATAACGAATATTAAATGAATAGAAATATGAATAGAATGAATAGATTAATATACTGATATTTGTTTTAATTGATTTGTGAATTTATATAATGTATTCATAAAATTTAAAATAATATTTCGTAATAATATTTATTTCACAGATATAATTCAGAACAACTACTAAGCTAAACAAATTCAAAAATTTGATTAATGTTAACCTACCTTTAAAATTAAGCCTGAATTAATATTAAATCACTACATTAACATAAGTATACTTATACTAATACCCATAGTAAACCGTACAATATAATTCCAAAGCATCGTGGACGGGAAATAAGTTCCATGTCAAAACCGGACATTCATCCAAACGGCACGCTACGTGACATGTGAGCTGATTCCAAAACTAATATTGCTACAGCTCTGATGTATAAAGTAAGATTAGTAATATGGTGTGAATAATAGTTACGATGGCAAAGAATTTTTTGTGTCTTTTTTGTGTCCGAAGAAGGGTAATGTTTTTCAAGAGTATGTATGTATGTATGTAACGCGTGCCAAAGTAATGGACATACATACAAACAAACAAACATCGGATAAAAAATCATTGCATTAAATAAATTTTACAAAAACTAAATTAAAACAAGTGAAAATTGAAAATAAACAAATAAGAATGGAATACAATATTGTTTTATTTCTGAAGCACATATTAAGTTATGCTTTCAAAAAATATTGTTTTTGCTCCTTTCACTTTCAATAGGACGGAACACTCCGAGGTTAGGTTAGGGGTCTTTCGATAGCATCTAATAATAATAGTAACCTTTACTACCACTAAGTCAGCTATTACTTGAAATAAATTTCAAAGCTTAATTTCAGTTGGAGATGGCCTCTCAAGACTCGGTTATATTACATTCCCAGTGAGCAGCGTAATATCAGTGATGAGGAAATGAAACGACGGAGCCCGGAACTTACCCTATCTCTGTCTAACATTTCACCTGCCCTATATTACTAGTCTTCAGATTAATAGTGAGTACAGCTTCATCCAAGTTTGCTCTAAACAATTTGACAATAAAAGTAACCTAAAAAACATTGTTGTAAATCGTTATAATAATGGAAAGTGATAGAATATTCAGATTAATACTTAGTGCCAATTTGGATGTAAAAATTAAAAAATAAATTAAAAATGTTTGTATCTTGTTTTGAAACATAATAACTACAATAATAATAGGACGTCTTAAAATTAACATTTCAAAATTTAAAACCAAAATCAGACAATACTCGTATTTAGAAATAAATATATCCTCGGATGTTATTTCTTACAGTTTAACTAAGTCTATGCTACCATTTCCTATGAGACCTCGTTCAATATACCATCCCCAATGAGCGTAATATAAGCGGGGAGGAAATGGAGCGACGGCGGTGCCCGGACGTTACCCGAGCGCTGTTGACGCGTTACCTGCTCTATGTTATCTCGATATTAATTTCATAAAACGTTAATATATCGGTATTTTGGAAGCAAAAAAATACATATAGATTTACGATTCAAGTAGTCAAATAAAATATTGTTTAGACAAATAAAATATTGTTTAAGTAAAAAAAAGATAACTAAGAAAAATGTTGGCGTCTTGATGATGAATATTTAATCTTTCCTATAAAATAGAATTATCAAACAAGCATGTAATCCGCCTAATGATAAATAGTCATTATACTTGTATAAGGATAACTCGTATATGGATATAACGTATCTATCTATAACCAACCCCAAATAAGGTTAGACTCTAACCTGAGTTCGGGAACAGTCTATGTCGGAACTATGTCTTGTATAAGTGTTTCTTATTATTTTCCGAACAGTTAAATTTAGGCATCGCTCATTCCTATTCAAATAGACCTGCCCCCAAAGAACACGTTCAATATTAGATCCCCAGTGAGCGTAATATCAGCGGTGAGGAAATGGAACGACGACTGTGCCCGGATGTTACCCGAGCGCCGTCCGACACGTTACCTGCTATGATACAAATTCAGGAATTTGAGATATTTATTTATTTATTTTATATAACTTTAACTTAATTAAATGCTAATCATGGTTTAAACGTATTACAAATGTTTTATAACGATGTATCAAAGTAATAAGAATATTTCTTTTAGTTTTGTTCTACTATTAACGCCCTGTCTTGTGCAATGTAGACACTATATTGTGTTAGGTATTAAAAATATAAAAAAGAACAAGATTTATGCAGAGCTCGAAAAATATTTATAAGAAAGTATCGTCTAAGTTTTTGGTCACTTCTATCCATTGTTTTTGACGTACACTACGAGTATGTATGATTAATCTATAATTTAATTATTAATAATTATTATTTTTCGAGACTGTTCCATATGTAGGAAAACGTTGAACTTGAATTGGAAGCGTTATTGTGGGGTTCCGTACCAGTACAGAATTTTCACACTCCATTTAACTTCTTGTATAGCTACTATCACAAAAAATTTGTTACTACAGAAGCTGGTACGTACGTTACAGCACAAGAACGTTCTATTAACTTAATTATTGAAATTTTATAGCCTACTACTTTAAATTGAATTCTATATTCGCACTTTGCGAATATAGAATTCTACTTATCCGACTTTGTCGTATACTTTACATGTATATTTATAATATATTATGTATTTCAAATAGGTGCCTATAAATAGTGGGCCAAAATATGGATTGCTGCTTTTACAGATGTCCGTCTTTACATCTTTACGCGCTCGACTGACTAAGGGTCCAATAACGGAATGAGTCCGAGCGGATCCACCTGGTCCAGGGTTGTCAAATAGCATAAAAAATATATATCTGATTTTTTTTCACTCTAATTATTGTTTGTTTAATTTAAGCACATCCTTGAAGTTACTCCTTTGAAGTAAGAAACATTTTTTTATATTTTTTTAGTTTAAATATATTTTTATTGTCTACGCAACTGGGCAAAGCCTAAAACATACTCCATTACGATGCTCATCTGCAAAATGGTAGAGGGGGTAAGGGGGAAGGGTATAACCAATGTCAGATCTTCTCAACCTCTTGAAGCCTCCGGACAAAGATTAACAATTTCTATAACCGAAAAAGTCGGCTTAATATGCCCTCCGATGCACTGAATTACGTACGAGAAGTCACTTGTAGTCGCCTAAGATTTTGAATGCATTTCCTTTACGCACAGCAGAGCCGGAGCTATTTCATTACTTACTTCCCAGTCATAGGTTTCATGCGGAATAGCTAGAAGAGAAAATACCCAAACAGTGAGAGCAGACCGTAATTGCACTAAAAGTGTATTGAATCGAATGCTCTTTCAAACGTCTTCAGATTCGACCGCCAAACTGGATGACGTATACGGTCTTCTGTAGGGTTGTCAATTTCATCGTATAAATCAATTTTATGTATTCAACGAGAAAATATTGTTTTAAATTTTAGGAACTATTTCTTTCTCTTCATTGTTTATTAACAAAACCACACCAGTCCCTAATATACTTACATAACATTTTGATTTCAAAATTGAAGGTAGTGTCATGACGTTCAAGAAGCACTATCCGAAGCTTATTTATGATTTAATA
Source organism: Cecropterus albociliatus (assembly GCA_018250195.1). Lineage (NCBI taxonomy): Eukaryota > Metazoa > Arthropoda > Insecta > Lepidoptera > Hesperiidae > Cecropterus > Cecropterus albociliatus. The sequence goes on along the minus strand of DWND01000256.1, from coordinate 1,562 downwards.
AATAAGCATAAAAACACCTTTCTAGATTTAAGATTTTGGTCACCAACGCACATTAAGATTTAAAAGTAAACAAATAACTACCAATAGAGTATCACAGTATCACACCAGACCGGCCAAAAATGCTTAAATGTATTTGAATAGTAAACGGACATTATGATAAAAGATTTTATGTTAAAAAAGTATTTTGGGGATTTGGATATGTCTTTAGCAGAAGACAACAAAATGAGACTTTTTTCAAAAAGAGCAACATATCTCAAACCTTGTTTTGTCAACCCTAACCCTGATCTCGTCTCCCGATCAGCAATAACGGATGGCGGGTCCGCTTAATGTCTTTTTATTCGGAGAAATTTATTTTAAAAGTAGCCTCGTCTCAAGTCTGGGGTGAAATCACTGAAGTTTGCAAGTTTTTTCAAAATGGCAGGACATTAATACGTTTTAGAACCCGAAAGGACGTTACGGTCGCCCAAATTGAGGTCAAAAGTAGCAAATTATTTTTCTTCGAGAAGTTTTTCTTTATTATTTGGGTCAACTTTAATTAATTCAGCGAAGTCAATAATTTGTTACTATCAAGGGATCAATAGAACAAAATTATAAGACCTACATTAAAGTAGCGTTGCTATTTCCGAGGACTGAGATGTTCATATATAAGTGAGCCGGCAACCAAACCCTTCCAACGAAATGCAAGAACTGCTGCACGCTGGAAATAGGTGTGGCAGTGGTACCTCCCCGGTCGAACTATACTGGTTTTACCACCTGGAAAATTTAGTTCGCTAAGAAGAAAAGTTTTCATTAAGAATAGAGCGCCTCGGAAATCACAAAGTATTTATTTATTCGCATTAAGAAATTACAAAACCTACACAGCATAAAAAAAGAAAAGCACGAAACAAAAGAAAAAATATCTTTTGTTATAAAAGCTTTCTTTAAAGTGTCCCATCTGGCATCTTTATTTTGCATCAACATAAAAATATTTTTGATATTCAAAAAATCAAACAATGTCGTTGACGATAAAATTCAAAGTTAAATAATCAGAGATCGTAAATTTCAAAAGCTTTGAGTTTATAGTGTATACATTTTTTATTTATATTCAAATTTACTAGACAATTATGCGAACTATTTTATAAGGTCAAAATCCTGAAGGCTACATTCGATAGGGCTTAACCCTACACGGTCAATTACATCTCTGTTTTACCTTTCACTTTCAAGAATATCTAAATAATTAATTTAGATTTATGTTCTAACTAATGTTTGCGTTTTTTTTTAAATATACGTATAAGTGTCTTATACGCAAAAATGATTGACGTGTAAGAAGATATTTTTTATCAGATTGAAGTAACATACAGTCCACTTGGTGAGAAACGGTCACTGCTGCCCATGGACATCTATAACCAACTTTACATAGAACAGAGGTTCTATGTGAAGTCGATAACGAGATGCGTTGCTACTTCCGAGAACTTAGATGGTCCCCTCATTATAAGTGAGGCGAAATTATTATTAAAATAAATGACGGTGCGCGTGTCAAAGAAATGGATATAGATACATACAAACATACACCCATACATTCG
>DWND01000255.1:0-11392 GCA_018250195.1 Cecropterus albociliatus | reverse complement strand
AATAAAAAATAATGCTCATTATAGTGCACCAAGTCTTTAATTATTCTATGTTGTTGCTGACTACACACTTTTATTTATTTATCTTTAGTTGAAAGAACCCATTTATGTTGTTATGAACTAACTTTTAAATAAGACAGCCTCCGGGAATATGCAGTTCGTTCAACAACATACTCGCAGCGCACACAGCGTAGTCAAATTACTGGTGACATCCATCAATAAATGAATCAGTTTGCAAACATAGCTTTGCTTTTTCAATACAATATGTACATATACTGCGTCAAATATTTTTGAAATGTCGAGACATTTTACTATGGTTTCATATATTTTTAATAAATAGTAAGTAATAATTTGAATAACAATAAAAATTAAGAATATTGTTATTTCTTATATCCTTGCAGTTAAAATTATGCTGCCCGTTCGATATTACGAAAAACGTAGAGTATAGTTGAGTAACACCTACTTTTTTAATTATCGCTCTACGGACAATATAATTACAAAATTAATTTGCATGACATATTTTATATAGCGACCAGAATTTAGAGTTTATTAGTTAGAATGAATTTATTAGTTAGAATGAAGATTTTGAAAGGATTAATTTGTTCCATCATCAATTCATTGGCTGCGCTCCGACATCAACGTACATATGTAGGTATATTCCATCCCTTTCAGAGCTATTCTGTCCTGAGCTATTCGCATCGCGAACACAGCAGCGGAATCATTGCCTATTCAAATGCTACGTACCGATTAAAGCGAGCCTTTTGCAATTGAAAAATGCGCATTGGCTAGTACGTACTTTCAAAAAATAATGTTGCTAGTAATGATAACATTTTTGTGTATTACTAGCGAAGCACATACCCGTGCTTTGCCGTCTTTTTATAGTGTAAAATATTGAAATCAAAATTAGCCTATGTTAAACACCACTGACGACACTAGTCATAAACATCCATAAGAATATGTATAAACATAGTGATATTTAAGTAATAATAATAACAATAATAATAATTTATTGACATATTTTTACATTTACATTATATGAAGCCTCTGATCCCCGAATTAGTTCTAAACTGTGTCTCGGGTATCAGCGTCTTCTCCCAGTTTTTTGTCACTATTTAACAATATGTTCAATACAAAGTAATTTGTGCAGACGTCTTGTCTTTTGTGGTAATACCTAGATTAAATTGAACGTGTGTGTGTATGTGTATGTGAAAGTGTGTGTGTGTGTGTGTAGGTATGTATGTGTACTAGTGTGCGTGAGCGCGCACGCGCGGTGTGTGTGTGTGTGTATGTGTGTGTGTGTGATATGTGCTTGTCTACTTGTCACGAATATATTATCATAATAACATACTTTCAATGTCATCGTGGTCCATTTGGCTGAGCCAGGTAAGAATATCTTTTTTTAATCCGTTTCTAGTCATGTTTTTAATTTTTAATATTTTGTTGATTTTGTTGTACAAACGAGGGGCAGCCACTTTAAAGTGCCTCTTGCTAATTTTACAACGGGCAGGCGGAACTGGACATCTATCTAGGCGCTTATTCGTCTTGGGCAAATACGGAGCTACAGTTGCATGGTATCGTTTTAGGACTTGATATACATACATCTTTCTTACAGTAAGAACATTTGACAGTTTGTATACTTCGCTCGTGGGATGTCTATATGGTAAGTAGAGCATCACTTTAAGTAATGATCTTTGTGCTCTTTCTAACTGTATTAGATGTGTTTTTGCAGCGTTTCCCCAAATGCAAATACAGTAACTAATGATACACTCACATAGGGCCTTATAGGTTTGGATCAATATCCGATGCGTTGCAAACGTCCTTAGTTGTTTAAAGATGTAAATTAGTTTTCTGACTCTAGCTGATAATAAAGCAATGTGGCATTTCCAATTCAAGTTGGTGTCAAGTATCACACCTAAATATTTAATACTATTAACACGATTTAGTTTTTCACAGGGGCATAATAAAGCAAAGCGGTTAGTCTGTCTGTTACAAGGGTAGGTATGAATTTTAAGATGAAAATCGTCAGGGGGGCAGTTGGCGGAAGTCTTGCTAAAGCACAGGTATTTAGTTTTGCTAGCGTTAAGTGATAGGAGGCTATTTTCCAACCATGTAGTGACTTTAGCAAGTCCTTGTTCAGCCAGAGCCGCCACCGAGTGCCAAGATTTACCATGGAATAAAAGGACGGTATCATCAGCAAACATCAGCATCTCCATTCCGGGTGATGATAATTTACTGAGCTCATTAATGTAGATGAGAAATAGGGTGGGTCCTAATGTGCTTCCCTGTGGCACACCATACTTGTTAATCCCAACCTCACTGAAATGCTCACCAACTCTAACCTTCTGTTCTCGATTGCTCAAATAGGACTTGAACCAATCTAGGGCTACACCACGGATACCAACGTTATCTAACCTCATTAATAATATTGGAATGGAAACCGTATCAAACGCTTTGTGTAGGTCTAAGAAGATTCCCGCGCAAGCTTGACTCTGGTCCAAGTATTCGGTAATAAGGCTGGTTAGTCTAAGAACTGCATCTTCTGTTGATTTACTATCCCTGAATCCAAATTGATGTTCGCTAAATAATCTATTTTTTTCTAAAAATGACATTAATCGTTTGTTCACAAGTTTTTCCATAATTTTGGACAGTGTATTCAGAAGAGAAATCGGTCGATAATTCGATGGATCACTCTTATCACCTGCTTTATAAATAGGGCAAACTATAGATTTCTTACAGATATCCGGAAATACTCCCTGATGGAAGCTCATATTACACAGGTACGTAATTGGTTTTGTTACATAAGGCATGATCTGCTTAAAAGTTTTAGCAGTGATTTTATCCTCCCCAGGTGCACTCGAGATACGCAGCGAATTTATGACCGATTTCACTTCATTCTCGTCTGTTAAGAATAAAGCAAGTGAGTTAAGAGGTTTGTTGTCAATTTTAGTTAGTCTACTTAGATTTTGTTCAGTCTCATTCAACCTGTTTAGAATTACGTTGGATAGATTTTGCCCTACTGAAATAAAGAAATTATTAACCTGATTTAATGAGTCTGTTGGATTCGGGTGAATATTTAAAAGGTCCGTAGCCGGAGTTTTGTTTGGATTAATGTTACAAGCTTCTTTTATAGTGTTCCATATCTCTTTTAAATTCCTACTATGCCCATCCAGTCTTCTTTCATAGTACTGCCTCTTTAGTGTTTTAATTATTTTATTACATACATTTCTATACTCTATATATTGTTTTCTAATATGTTCATTTTCTGGGGCCCGTTTCATCTTTTTAAATAATTTGTCCCGTTTTCTGATAGATCTTACAACACCAAAAGTGATCCATGGTTTTAGAGGTCTTTTATTTTTTGGTGCTCGTGTTATAGTTGTATTATTACTAACATATGAGCAAAGACGCGTAATAAATAATTCAACTGCAGAGTTCACATTATCCATAGAATAGAGAGCTCTCCATGTCTCTTTGCTAAGTTGGTTTTGCAGATCATGATAGTTTATGCTAAATTTATTGTATGTTATGGTATTTTTACTAATGTTAACTCTGTTTATAAAGAGTAATATGGGAGAATGATCTGTCAGCAATTGCTCAAATATGATGGTTTTCCAAGTGTGACAACTTTTAATCATAAAATGGTCTATGCATGTATTTATTCGAGTGGGTAGGTTAACACCTTGAACAAGCCCATGCATAGCCATTAAATCGAGATAGCAATTCGAGTTATTATTTAAATTGTTTGGCAATATATCTATGTTTATATCTCCCGTGAGGACTATGTTTTGGGTAGTGAGCGATTGCAAAATTAAATCTAGTGAATTTAGATAGTTACCGGGATTTCGAAAACATGGGGGTCTGTATGTGCAGATAATGGAATAAACATTATTTAATGTAACTAAGAGACAATTTCCTTCTATAATTTCTGGTTCAATAAATGTTGCTGGAATTTCTTCATGTACATATGCCACCACGCCATCGTTCTGATTAAGGATTTTTTTTGTATAGGACATGTTATATCGTTCAATTGTTGGCGGGGGATTGTTTTGTTGTAACCAGCATTCTGTTAATACAATAACATCTATTCCAATCTTAATAGTAGATATATAAGCCAAAAATAAATCTAAATTGCGGTATATACTACGTATATTTACGCATATTATACACAATGAATTGGTATTCTTTGTCATTGACACTCTCAATGCTTCTGAGCATTGTTTAGTATTACTGACTAATAGACATTCAGAATTTCCTGTACTCTCTATTTCTGACAACATAAGGTCCATGGGCTCTTTTACTGTACTATGCATATTTGAATATAAAAGTGATTAGGTGCAGCGTATGAGAATATAGAAATAAAATGTAGTTATGTATATTGCAAGGTAATAAAGAGTCAAAATTACGACCAACATATATATGCAGTGTATTTATATTAAATGATAAAATGAATATTTTAGTTAGATATAAGTATGTTACTTTACTATATGAACTGTAGTTATTAGTGTGTAAATTGGGTTGAAAATATATGTACGTATTGGACGTTGAGGTGTACAGTGTAAATGGGTATATATTTGAATTTTTAGTGAGTTGTGTGTGTATAGTCTGTGTAAATTGTGTTACTTGTGAGTGTGTATACAGTTGTAGATTTATAATTAATTTACAAGAAAAAAAATGAATTAAATATGAAAATAAATATGTGTAACAATAAATGCCAAATAATAGTCATTTACTTTTAACATTTTCCAGGTCGCCCTCATTGTCGATTCTAATGGATGTTGCTCCATCCGTTCTTCTTAGGTAGATTTTCCCTCTAGAGGTCCAGCAGTATTTAAAGTTGTTTAATTTTGAGAATTCCCTAGCTTGAAAGAAAAGTTTTTTTGCTTGCAAAGTCAGACTCTCCGATACGAAAATTGGCTTAGGGGGGCCTTCAATTTTCAGATTTGTGGTGCTGAATTTGGTACTTTTGTACTTTTTGTTGTACGCTTTGACGGAGCCAATGATTTTGTCCCTTAGAACAACAGTACCAAAATTCGCAACTATGGGCTGACTCGATTCGCTTTTGGTATTAATACGGTATACATCACGGATCTCTCCTGACTGGATTGGAACGTTGAGTGCTTCTCCTACCTTTTTAACTAAGTTTAAAAGGTCCTCCTTAGTTTCTCCTGTTTTTTTAGGTACATTTCGTACTTCAATTCTTGAGCTGTGCAAGCTTCTGTCTATCGATTCTAGTTTTGTTTCCAGGGATAGAATATATTTTTCATCAGATGCAATTTTTTGTTCCAGTTTATTTATATATCGAATATCAGTTGTTTTCACCTTTACATTAAAGACGGTGTTATTACTATTGTATTAACATAGCACATACTTGAATTAAGTAAGTAACGGCGATTAGCAGCAATCACACGGATGTCACACACACACACATTTATAGATTATTCATTCAATAAAAATAGTTCAATATTCAGAGTTCCATATTTCAAAATTATATTTCATAGATTGTAAATTACCTATATCTAAAACTAAAGTACCTTTTACCTTTTTTTAACGAGATCTCAATTAAATTCAAAGGGTAGGTTTGATTTCATCACAAAAGTGGAGCAATAAACCTTCAAAGGCTTCCATAATACCGAAGGACGCATCGGTCATGGTTTCTACTCGCCTGTGTATGATTACGATGCGCAAACCGTAACTGTAACCGTTTGCATACCGCTAGAATGAGCTACGACTTCTCGTAATTACAAATGTTAATTTACAAATTGCGGCGATTAGTCCCAGAGGAACGGGGCACAAGTTCATCAGGCCTCAAGGTCAATTTAAATTACAGTTTCAAACTGCGTTGGAAAGTTCCAAGGTCATGTTTGATTTAACAAATACGATACATATTCAATAACATTGAGACGCTTTAGATACTAGTAGTCATAGATAGACAATATAAGATCAAATCTTGATCTAATATAAATTTTGAAATCTGTATTAATGGCGATGAGATACCAATTAATTACTTCTAGAGGTAGTGGCAAGGCCATATGGTGTTTTAATATATTATAAGCAGAAACACCTTGTGGTTTCACACTGCTGCTACTTTTCTTAGTATTTAAGGACAGCATCAGTTGCAGATATAGCAGGGACTAAATAACATAAAATGGAACGCACCCGTTTGAATACAAAAATACATTCCTATCCTCACATTGCTATCGCAAAAGCAAACGGTAGATGCACAGATAAAAGTCCCGATAAACGAAACCGAGTCTAATAGCATTCCTAATGAGTTGAAAAGTAATTGCGGGCGTCAGAGTGAGCTATTAAAACTAAGCGATCTGGACATAATAAACTATATTTTGCCGTATACGCGCGACACTGAGATACTGGGCAGGATATGGGCTTACTAAATCATGTAGACTGGGAGCTATTTCAGTAAATGCCCACATTCGTCTATTTCTTGCCGCCTGCAGAGGGGAGCGTTGTCAGCTTACCACCAAATACACTTAGCCGGCAATCTCTTAACATTCATTAATGACTCTTAAGTAATATTAATTTGATTGCACCACTAACGTCTGGATTTAGTTCTTGTAGTTCTTGTAACGATTTATTTCTTCAAGTTCCATCTCTTCAAGTTAAATGGAACGTCGAGTGATATATTCACTATTTAATGCTTATTGGATTTAAAATAATAAAAATATGAAGTGATAAGAAGTTATAATACTCTCTGGAATTTCCAGCAATACAATACTACCGCTCTTGTTATTATAATAGACTTCTAATTTCTTTTTGTACAATCACAAAACATTACTCGAGATAAAATTATTACTTAAATAAAATTCTTTTCCTGTCATATACTTATCATTATTTTTTAAAGGACCTTTCGAATTCAACGTTATATTTCCAAAAACTAAATCATTGATCTCTTCCAGCCGGACACGGTCCCACAAGCCAGCGTGGACATGACGACGGTCCTGGAGGTGAGCGACGCGGATACGGTGACGGGGCATGCGCACAGCCTGGCCATCACCACGCCGGACCGCGTTACCTTCGTCAAGGGCACCTGCCGCGAGGAGACCAGGTGGTGGGCCGACGTGCTGAGCGTCTACCCGAGGAGTAAGGTGAGAATCTGTTTGCTTTAGTATTTTTAGTTGCAGTAAGGGTAAGTGAGGAAAACCAAACTATAACGCACAACACATGTTAAAAAAATGCCGTAGACCATTTTTGTTCTAAGCGGGAACTATAAAGCCACTCTTATATGAAAAATAATAAAAATTTGGAAAAATGCTAGCATAATTCGTTTTAGGACTTTTAACATATGACCATAATCAAACGTTATTAACGAATTGCTCCGACAAAAGAAAATGAAAGTCATGGAAAAAATATGCAACCCAAAATGCAATTCAGCACTAAATTACGATTCCCTGAAGCCAAATTACAGAGACGATGAAGAACTCCGTGCAATTTATTAGCATGCAAGCGAGTGTAACAGCCGTCGATATTATACCACACGTTGGCCAAATTAAATCAGGCATCAGCGAGAATGAAGCTGCAAATCGCTTCCACATTGTGATGTGGCTAGGCGGACCAAAATTTTGTGCCCCTTGTGTAAACGGGTATAAGTAATTTTGCAAATTGTTGCAAAGACAGAGATCTATCGATAAATCTTCGTTTTTTGTTATAAGGCCGTTTTTACCAAGTTGACTTATATACCAAACTTACTAGATCTATCAGTTTCTGAACAATTTTGGTATAAAAAATTAATTGTCAAAAGCAAACTTTTTTTTCACCTTTTTTTCACTGAAGGCGCAGAAGTTGCGCACGCGCCGATCTCACTGCAGGAAGTCGCGCGGCTCATTAACCATCACCCGACGGACGTTTAGATACATAAACACTATATTTCGGCGCGACTCGATCGCTCCGGTAACGAGGACATACGGATGCGTGGAGATTATTGGCCGATAAATCGACGAAGGTGCTCATGAGTCAATAATTATGCGAATGGTAATGGTCGTCGAACGAGCGCGTTTCATTGGCGGGGAACGATAAGACCGTACCGATAATACTCTACTTCCGGCGGTGGTAATGGAAGCCTCCAATCCGGTAGTCGATAACTACACAACGCGCGGAATCTTTGAACGGTGCACTGTGATTGCACACCTGGCCCTGGTGTTGAGATTATGGCGACGTTAATTGGAACCAATCTAAATGAAAGCACATTTAACGTAAATTGTATTGACGCAACTATAATTTATTCAATGGTATTCTAGCGACTTCGCAGTTTCATCCTACATTCCGAAACGTTCGGAACTGGTAACTATGAGATGTTCGCGATAATAGTGACATGGAATATTAAATTTACTGTTAATTAATTTGTGTGCATTCGTTTTTGCGTGATTCGGTATTTTCTTTCTTAACTTATTAAATATTTATTAAATAAGTAAAACTAAAGCGACCGACCCCCAAGATTGACTAATTACTAAAATACCATGCTTCCCAAAACCTAAAACTTCACAATGTCATTCACAAATGTCATTTAAAAATTGTTGACGCCCAATAAAAAAGTAAATTTACAAATTTTATTAACCTCTTACAACTCAGTTCCGGCCACCTAGATACACTGTTGACTTGCAAGTCGAAACTTGTAAGATGGGAGATTATAGAGTCACTGTGATCTTTCCCCATTTGTTTGGGAGCAGCAGGAAATGCCTCGGGGGAAATCGAGGGCAGCACTTGAGATATCGATGGCTGCACTTGATTCATGCCCTGACGGACCGACTCTAATTCAGTAATACTTAAAACTAATGGTTCCTAGAACCAGCCGCGCCTCCTTATTTGTGATGTTGACTTTATATGGCAATAATTCAGTCGCGCTATCGCGATATTAAGATATTAAATTACTGGCGGCAAGCCCCTCTATCGGCTACTTAATTATCTATAGATTAATAATGCCTTATCAAGGTAATTAAATGTAATGTTTGTTCATCATCCGTGATGCAAGTATAATCGTTTTTGAACTTTTCTAAAAAGCTTAGCGGTAAAATTTATTTAAAAATAAGCAAGAATTCTCAATCGTAAAGCAATTTCAGAAAATATTGCTTATAATATTATGGAATAACGTGAGATTTTGTATTAAGAGCATTAAAACTCTGTTTAAAATAATTCTTAAAATAATGTGAACTTGTTGACGTATTCTCATTGTCACCTCAGTTTACCGGGCTTGCAGTAACACCTTTTTATTACTTTTTATAAAACTATACGTAATCCGAGCCACAATAACTGAAGCATTGTTCTAACAAGATTCAATAGAAAATATAATAACAACGAATATAACAAATACCAACAAATATAACTATTAAACAATGAAGCATTCTAGTGAACGGAAGTTTACTTACGACCCAAAATATTCATCGCTCCCAATCAACAATGACTATTGTCTATAAATAAACTGACGACATGCCCTCATCTTGTAATTAATACTTGCACCTGCCTCAATTATGCATCGAACAGGATGGTGGGGCTAGTTTTTGCCAAGGGGATCCAGATGTAACACAATGCTGTAATAGAGCTCTCTAGGAACAATGCGCGCCGTGACGACACGCATCCGACTGGTTCCTCGCCCTTGGCTCCAATTGTTACTACTTACGTAAATACTGCAGTTATGAGGGCTTGGTCTGACTATTTTGTGGCATAACTAGATAAACGAACAGATTAGACATAAGTTACAGATATTTTGAAATTAGACGATCTTGATACGTTTACCGATTGGAAATTCCTGATGTAGATTCCATTAGATCAGTACCAAAACAGCAACAGGTTCTAACGCTCATAAAATTTAGATTAAATCGTCAAATGGCGTCAAATGGCGTTGTCAAAACAAAATCCAATTCGATCGAGATTACGATTGGAGTTGACGGGCAATTCAGGAAAGGCCAAACCAGTATGCCCATATCCGGCATTGGCAATGGTCTGATTAAATAGTGCTACCGTTTTACCATCGGTTCAGTGGTTATTCATGACCCGCGCTCGCCGGATTCGAGGTCAGGGTAATTTTTCAATTGTTCGTAATCGCCGCTTGATCGGTTCCAGTGAATTTGGTCTGTCAGAGTGCGCGGCCCAGTTTGCGGCGCAAATGGCCCGACGTAATTAGCTCAGGATCGTGTTACTGTGGCCGCGGTTCTGACTCACATGACTTAGATCCTTGGACCTCTTAGATTTCATTTTAAAATAGATCTAATAGTTTATTATTACGCACAAAAGGACGTTCATTTATAATAATATAATGGAGACACGATTCCACTAGAACGATTGCATTTTGATTATCAGAAAATAAACGGTTATAGCACGGTTAATTGCCCGAATTATAAATGAATAATAAATTGAAGGAGACAAAAAACAAGAATCCAATCATGAAAACGATCCTATCCCATACATTATCGAAGCGAGTGATACATTATTATGCTACAATTCATAACCATCTATGCCTCGCAATTCCTCCTTCATATCGCCCACTTAATCTATATTCATGCAAAGACATTGAACTGGAGTAGCCAGTAAAAAGCCACCACACTCGACAGTGGTGCCGTACGTCAGAACGAGTGCCGCCGCGTTATCGATGGATCTCGCTTTTTTCCGCATCTCGCCTTCCGCAGATAACAGCACATGACAGCCACATGAGTAAGCATCAGAGAGAGTGCAGATATTGAGCTACATACAAGTGATTCACGATATATTGCCTCTTGTAGATATACCGCAGTGCGTAATAGTGTTTGATGCTGCATGCGCTTGGAATGCCTAAGATATAGTTGTTAATTGACAGTACAGATTGCAGAATGTTGTATGTTGATATAAAATTGAATACTTAATTTGTCTGAACAACTTTTTCGAACAAGTAAGGACATATTTACTTGTTAAAAAACTGGGATTTCTAAAATAAAAATAAATACGTAAATATTAGTCAATATATTTTAGGAGTTAATAACCTCCTCCTTTTTGAAGTCGGTTAAAAATACACGTTTATTTTGATATAAATGTTCAATAATATTCAAAAGGCCCTTTAAAGGGCCATAACTACTTAAACGACGACATATGTATGTACGTGACATTTTAAAGTTGCAACCGGTACGCGCAATGCGTTTTTGTTATATCTGATGATCTAAAGTTCCGTTGCAACCGTTGCCGTTCCGTTTTCAATATCCCATGTCATTGTTTTTCATACAATGTTCATATTAATACAGATTGCGTACTTTATGCGATCATACGATGTCATAAAATTTTGGACTTCGACACTGTTTAAGAAAGCAGATAAATTATTCTTTTTATTGTATTGATTTAAAATTAGCAGGATCCTGTTCATCCGTATATGCTCTCGATATCCACTTTTAGAGTATAATATGAGGTATCCTAATCTATC
>DWND01000254.1:0-11395 GCA_018250195.1 Cecropterus albociliatus | reverse complement strand
TATGTCCATTTCTTTGGCACGCGCTACAGCCCAAACGGCTTGACGGATTGTGACGTATGACATATCATTAGAATCGTGTCAGTCTGCAGAGTGACATAGGCTATTTAGGGCGGGGGGGATGGGCGATTTATTTTTGTATTACGTCAATATGGGTATCAAATGGAAACTAGTAAATAGATAGAATACTTTCATTGTTTCATGGTTTTAAAACTTTTACTTGACTATTTTCTGTAAAACTCATATATATGTATAGCTAAATGAGATGGATACATTTCATTTAACAAAAAAATTGACAGCTTAAAATTTTTTTTTGTTCATAATTATCTTTATGAACAACAACAAAACTTAAAAATAACGTTAAATGAAATGGATACATTTACAATATGAACAAAAAAAATTTTTAAGCTGTCAAATTTTTTGTTTTTACATTTTTAACAATGTTACTAGTTAGACAGAAGCTCTATTTTCAAGTATAATTAATCGATTTTTAACTACTACTGTTTATTATGTCTTCTATTTCAGTAAAATAAGTATGATATTTTAATCGACATAGAGAAGCAATTCATATCCACTCAACTTCAGTTTTCCACTCTTATTTTATTAATACGTCTTTGTTTATGATCATCATAACTTGATTTATATAAGAAGCTATATAATCTTCTGCCATAATGTGTTAATACACTTAATATTTTACGGTGTGTTCGTTGATATCGTAAAAGATGAATTTTTCATAAAATTGGCCCATTAAGTTTAACATAAGGCTGACGGGAAACCTCACCGCATCTTTATGATTCATATATTTTTATTACAAGTTCAGTGCAAGCCACTGTCGAAAGCCTTATGTCTGTTATAAATTTTAACGTGGTTTTATACCAAAAGTAGTCTAGCTCTAGACAATAACTCGAGCATTTGAGAATAATCTTTAGAATTTATAACCGTTTAACGGTAATATAGTTCGTAAAACTTCGATATAATTTTAGAAAATATCTGTGCCACGCGGTATCACCCGCTACTACATAAGAAAGAACATACAAACATATATGTTATATAGACTATAGCCTTCCTCAATAAAAATACTATTCAACACAAAAAGAATTTTTCAATTCAAATCAGTAGTTCTTGAGTTTAGCGCGTTCAACCAAACAAACTCTACTGCTTTATAATAGTTAATATTATATGAAATATTTTATTATTTCATGACAAACTATTAGCTGACAGTCAACTATAGCACCGTTATAGATCGAACCACAACATTTACTCTTTAATGCTTAAAACTTCGCCGCAACCGGTAGCGCTTTAATGCTTAATATGCTTTGCTTGAGATAATTCGTTACTTTCTGTCGTTGCTACCCATGAAAATTATGTTGTAATTAGATGGTACTTATACCTGTATTTTATAAATATTAAAAAAAATTGTACGTCGTAAAAAATACACGTGATTTATGGGAAGGGGGGGTTAGGTTAGGTTAGAACCGAACCCAGGCCCAGAACAGAAATCTAAAGTCATCGTTCACGTTTGTGTCTAGCCGGGGATCAAACCCGGGACCCACTGCATGTCAGACCGGTACGTTGACAGCTCCGCCACGCAGGATATGAATATTATTTATTGCAATTGCAATAAGGCAAAGTCATTTTGGTTGTCGTTTGGTTCGGTTAATCAGAAGGAATAAAGGTGCAATGAGAAACAGATTTAGATTAGAAGGAGATCTTTACACGTGTTAAATGTCATGTTACCGAATCTCGATGTACCTACGTAGGCTACCTACATGAGCGGAGGAGGTAGTTCATGAGGAAAACCTCGGATACCACGAACCAAATGTGACAACCACTACATAAACCTAAATTAAAACCTTGCAATATTTAGTAACTCTACCAATTCGCACTTGGCCAGCGTGATGGACTATGGCCTAAAACTCTTTCATTCTGAGAGAAGAACCATGCCCAGCAGTGGGACAACAATGGGTTGTCGACAATATTTAGTGAAATTAAATTCATTATTGTGTAATAAAACGAGTGACTTAACTGAAAGGTGAAAGAAGTCGGTGGTTACTGCAGTTAAAAAAATATTTTTATAAAAAATATTGAATTAAACTTTTTTAAGACTGCGTCAAAATTCTAAGTGTTAAAAAAATTCAATATTTGTATTTATAACGGTCATTTAAAGGCTTAGTAGCCTTAATTTCATATCGTTATTTAAAAAAAAATTCTTCCACGTTCTTCTACTCACAAGCGCCATATTTAAAACTATAAAGCTTATGTCACTCCTACAATTTTAACGAATCCAATGTCATCTCATTTAAATCCACTAATTCATTGAACTGTAGAGCGTACAAAAAAATGATATAATTATACATACGCTCGGAAAATATAATTCTCCTTATGCGGTAATATGACAAAAATCTTACCTTTACTTTGAACGCTTTTGTGCAGAGGTCGCATGGATAGGGCCGCTCGCCTGTGTGCATACGCATATGAATCGCCAGGTGACCTGACTGGTTGAAGCGGCGACCGCAAACTCGACATGGGTATCCCTGGATAAGATTATCGTCTTAGACTAATTTTTATCGCGGAATTCATACATTTTAATATGTTACGGGTACTCACGATATGCGGTTTTTTGAACATCTATAAAGCAATCCGCATAAAACTGGGGTCCTACGTGATGTCGATCACAGATACAGTGCTCCTTATGCGGACTAAGATGGTCGCCCAATACGTTTGTCAGTTGGCATACACAACCTTCCGCCAAAACGCAAGAACTGTTTCACGCTAGAAGTAGATATGGCGTTGGTACATTTCAGATCAAACAATTGTGTTGCTACTATCTTTAAAAAAATACCACAAACATCTATCATGTATACCCGCTCCGTAAACCGAAAGAATATATACTACGTACTTATAAATTTTGATTTGATGGCAAGGTCTTCAATTATAATATAATTTTAAGTTAGGCATTAAATCATTAATTTAATTAATTTATGCATCATGTGTCATGTTTGCATTTGTCATTTGGCACACTATTAAACGAACTAATTCAGGCCATTAATGGTCTGACCAATTAATCTTTATTAATTTTTTAACCTGATGCTATCAGAAATAATCGATAATATTATTGTTTAGGGATTAGTAACTTAAAGACGCACGAGCCATCCTTCGAATAAAGGTCTTATTTGATGTCAAAAAAATATTTAATAAATATGATTATCATCTGGGTAGTAAATAATCTGATTTCAGTAAAAAACTTCAAAAAAACAATCTAAATACAACGATGTATGAGTCGGGAAACCCGAACTACACTAATACAAAATACATTTTTAACAACACAAATATATAGTGGTAACATTAGATACAATATCTAAGACTCTAAATAAAATGCATATAAATATATGTAATGTAAATATTATGTCCTATATGCTCATTTTATTGATACAACCAACTACGTGCACAATCACACGTTGACAATGTATTTGAACAAAATTAGCATACGCGAAACAGCGTATACGAATGAATGAAACCACCTATTTTAGACTCGAGGGCAGATTATTATAGAACTCAATGAACTGCTTTTGGCGATTATATCCTACTATTGAGGTCAGCGGGGTCATCTAGATTGAAAAGACTAGTCTTTTAGTCTTTTAGACTACCTTAGGCCATAGCCCAAAAAATCCATAACCGCATTGGGAGACATTACACATTGAACACATTACAGAAAACTTTCAGACAAAAATTTGAATTCTTTCCTGTATAGTTAAGGCAAGTGATCATTAATTTCTAAGTAAAAGGGGTTTCGACTATACTTCTCCATACAGTCAAGTTCGAATCTGTAAAATTTACACACCGTTCTTCATTAATGTTAAATCAAATGGTAAACAATTTCTAAAACGTTTATGACTTGATAAAATCTGGAATACGTAAGAACTTCAGACTTTTCTATGCATAGAGATGCCAAGTTTCCTACCATTAGATTATCATTGCTTACAATCGTTTTTTTGGTTTCTTTTTTTTATCAGCATGCAATCCACCTGTTGGTAAGTGGTTAAATACGGCAACCCATGGGCACATCTATAAGCAACTTCATATAAAAAAGGCGTTCTGCCTCAAGTCGATACGGTTGCGTTGCTACTCCCGAGGACTGAGATGGTCGGCTCATACACAAGTGAGTCGTTACAGAACGAAGCAATACTCAAATGCAATTAAAAGGTCAAACGCGCCCATAACTTGCCACTAAGACTACATATATTTATCTCACAAATAAATGACATGCAATTTCTAATGCAGCTCTACGCAATTTGCGTCAACACTAATTAATGGATTACGCTCGAAGCTCTTGCTTTAGTGGTGGGCGGGCACCGCAGTTAGAGTTTATTAACTTTAATAATAGAGTATGACTTTATAGAGTCTGCGAACGTGACAAGTATATTAGTGTATTTTCTAACTTGGCGGCGCTGAAGCGAACAAAACGTCTACATAAATGAAATTTAATGTTCATTTCAAAATATCCTCCATATTTAATATATGTATTTACCCGACTGCGTCAGAAGAAGGGTAATGTTTTCGAGCGTATGTGTGTATGTTTGTTTGTATGTATGTCCATTTCTTTGACTCGCGCTACAGCCCAAACGGCTTGACGGATTATGACGTGTGACATATCATTAGAATCATCTTAGTTTTGCATAGTGTATATTATTTTAAAAAATGGCGCCCTGAATTAAAAAAGGGGGAGGGGAAGGAATTTTTTTTTTATTATTACGACAATGTGGGTATCAAATGAAAGCTAGTAAATAAAGCAATCCAAAAATGTACTTTTTGTAATACTTTTATTAGACTATTTTGACAAAAACTCATATAAGCGTTAAATTAAATGTACCTATGTATCATTATGAATTCGTTTTAAGCAGTCGGGTTTTTTGTTTTAATGCTTTTAACGATATTACAAGTTACCCCACTGCATCAGAATAAGGGTTATGTTTTTCGAACGTATGTTTGTATGTCAATTTTTTTGGCATGCAAGATAGAACACCTGTTTTATATGAAGTTGCTTACAAGTGTCTATAGACGGCAGTGACAATTTACCATCAGGTGGATTGCATGCTTGAATGCATTGGTTGAAACTCGGCTTCTCAATCGTGGATCCCAGGCACGCACCAATGATTTTAAAAAATTAATTATCACTGCTTTACGGTGAAGAAAAACATCGTGAAAAAACCTGCACATCTGAGAGTTCTCATAAAAAAAGAGTTCTCAAAGGTGTGTCAAGTCTACCAATTCGCACTTGGCCAGCGCGTTGGACTATGGCGTAAAGCCGTAGAACCGTCAACACTACTTCTGTTTTTTTCTAATACCAGGGTTAAGCGCTGCTGTGTTCTGGTGTGGTAAGGGATATCTACCTACTTATTCGTGGCGTTTCAACTTAGTTCTCAGGGATAGCAATGTATGTTAGGCAAATCTCGGGTAAGAATTTCCTGTTATCTGGAGTGGCCTACAGATGTTCCTACAGTAGCTTACCATAAGGTAGCCTGAATCTTTGTTTTTATCTTTAAAAAAAACGTAAATGATTACTTTACTTTTTTATAGGTATAAAAATAATATCTTATATATCCACTCTTAAATGTTGTAAGATTAATCCAAAGCTGTTAACATGTATGTGTACATATTAACAACAAATTATATTTAATAGTATAGTATCATTCTACATCTATAACTATGTTTGGTTTGATTAGAATTACCTATACAATGTTTTCAATTGCACATGATTTTAATTATATGCAAATCTACTAACACTAGCAAACTTTTGTACATCATCTATTTACTATTTATATCACCTGCGATTCTTTCAAATTAAATACCCTAATTAAAATTGTAGTTTCGAATAAATAGTAAATCAGAATAGCAGATAAAATACTATTTAAATGGGTAAAATTGGCAACAAAATCGAAACAATATAAAAATTAATGGTATTCATCTATAAATCTGTACATTAATAATAAATCGGCAGACTCAGTAATAAATAAATTTACTATACAGTCTCACTTACAAAACACAGTCATAATATTCAAAGAATGTCTCAGGTCGAAACCGATGCGCTTCGCTTATCACATAGATAAAAACCACAGCACTATTTGTCACTTACACTTTACAGTTTACAGTTTTCGGTTAAACCAGCGTCCACGGAAAGAGATCTCTACCGGCTATTTACATAATAAATGATTACATTACTATATTTACAACGAGCGTCTAAGAGATATACAATATACTAAGTGGGTGGCGCACGACGATCATAGTCCCGTCTGTAAACTTCGCGCTCATAATCTCTTTCGTCGTATGGATACTCAGGTTGCGCGTAGCCTCGCCACTCGTCCGGATACGTGCGCACGGGCGGGAAGCCCATACTGCTGGCCATCGCCGCGCCGTCGTAGTAGGCCCCGTATGGGGCTCCCATAGATGCATAGCTTCCAAATCTGAAAACGTAAAATCTCTTAAATGGTACCCACGACTTGGGGAGTGAATAATACTTTTAATAAAAGCACATAACTATGTTTTAACATACATTATTTTTATTGTTTATCATCAAAAAATAATGTAAAAAACAGATAAAAGCTTAATGGTAACTCATTAAATTGTACGTATAGGAATATTTGCACTAAGTTTTTTTTAATTGCCTTAACAAATGAATGTATTCTTTGATATCGAATTTATTATTTCGTATGTCTTACTTACAATCAAAAACATTTATTTCATGCATATGGACAGTTAATAATAAGGTATTTAAATCATCAGGGTTTACATACTGGATTTTCTTTATGGTTCATTTGTTATGGTTTTCTTTCAATTCTTTCTATAACACTGCTTACGGTCATTGTACTTCACTTTTTGAAATGACACATAGTAATTAAAAAAAAGTTTTTGAACAATTAAATTAAAAATATTATTTTCCTTTATTGTATTTTATGTCAGGTTGACAAGACATGAATGCAGTTCATACGTATCAAATAATAATTAAATTACATTAATTATGAAATTAAAAATAAAACAAAATACCTTCTCTTGTCGTGATTGCGCGGGTTCCGATCCCCGCGGTACTGTCGCGGGCCGGGGTAGGCGGGCGGCGTCCAGGCAGGGTGCGCGGGGTGCGCGGGGTGCACGGCGTGGTCCACGTGCGCGTGCGGCGGCACGTACGGACCGCGCGGCCGCGGGCCCGCGCCGCCGCTGTCCCGGCGCGTTCGCGACCGGTCCCGCTCACGGTCCCTCTCCCTGTCTCGGTCCCGCTCGCGGTCCCGATCTCGCTCGCGATCGCGATCACGCTCGCGATCACGGTCCCGCTCCCGCTCCGTCCGACTCCGCTCTCTGTACATCAAATCGTCCCGCTTCACGCTTCCGTCCCTATCCTTGCGATCCTTGTGCTTGTGCTTATGTCTGTTGGTATGGAAGAAGCGATGGTGGTGAACGTTGGCGGAGGTTAGCGAGTTAATAGCTTCGAAGGTGGCGAAATGAAATGGTAATGAGGCGAAATAGCAAATAAAAACAATCTTGGGTCTCGAGGTTAGTTACGGGTTAAACTATGATGGTTCTAAGTGACTTTACCTTTCATGCCGCTTATTTTCGTTCGGCTCTGGATCGCATTCACCTTCTTCTAGTTTTCTTTTTACTCCTGACGTGTGTGGAATCTTATCATTTGATTTTTCAGATTTTTCAGATTTTTCTTTATTAAGTTTAGGCTTCTTCTCTTTCCGATTATTGCTATCATCGTGTTTTTGATCCTTTTTATGTGATTTGAGATGATTATTTGAGTTGAGATTATTTTTGCTTTTGGCCTGAAAGTAACATATTTGGTTAATATGGAATTTCATATATGGACTCATAATAATTATACAATGGCATTGTAACAGCACCTTAACATTTTCATTATGTTTGCCATCTCTCGGTTTAGTTTCTGTAGTTTTCTTAAGTCCATATTTGTATAACCTATACAACTGTTTCGCATCAAAATTTGTGAATTTCGATACAAAATACCAAAGATTACTTCTCCATTCCACTTTTTTCTCAGGATCAGGATATTCATCCAGACATATATCTATTTGATTCCCAATTTGCGTGAGACAAGTTCGTGTCCTTGTAACTTGTTCAGATTCCGATATAGTCTGATCTGGGTTATCAAGCGCTCGTAACGCTTTCTTGACAGGTCGCATTTTTTCTTTGCACTGTAAAATGATTTTTTGTGAAATAAGAGAACTAATTTAAACAATTTTTAAGTATGCATGTTACGTCTTAAAAATATTACATACCTCCTCGAACACCGAAGGGTCTAGGTCACCTAACACTTCTAACGCTCTTGGCTCATTGTTCGCTGTGAAATGCATCGGCCCAGCAGGTTTTTTACGACCCTTTACCTTATCGCCCTTTGTCCTATCCTTCCCTTCCTTTCTTGATCGCTTTTTATCCTTTTCTTTTCTATCATTTGATGTTTCGTCATGAGTTGAAAAATCGGATTTACCCTGGAATCATAAAACAAAAATATTATCTCAATTTCATATAACAGACGATAACCACACAAATTTATATGATGATAACAAACCTTTTCAGACTTTTCGTTTTTAAGACCTTTGTTTTGTTTTTTATGTTCATCGCCTGACGTGGCATCTTCTTCTACAATATCCTTTGTTACAGGTTCTTTATTGCCTCGCTTTATTCGAGGTTTTCTCTGTTTTTGCTTACCATTTTTTTGATCTAGCAATTTCTTTATTAATTTCAACAAATATTCTGCTCTTGACTGCAAATGCTTAGCTTGAGGTTTCTTATCCTCATTAGTGAGTATTTTATCTCCTATTTCAAATGAAGAATCCATTTTAATGGCTTCCCACGACCCCATGCCATATTGATATATTCCAGCTAACAATTTAGAATCATCTGCCACACCCCATTCCACGTCGAAATTAGGGGGTCTCGTCCTAAAAAACAAATACTTTAAAACATAGATCAACCTGACTGCAATCATGGAATACACTATTTTGATATATTGTATCATACATTGATTTTTTATTTGAAAATTAATATTCGATTTAAGCACAAATTACCTAAAATCTAACTGCCATTTCAGTCTTTCTTCTTTTGTATCTGGAAGGAATTCATCCAAAGGCGCAAGTTCATCCAGACATGCACCTAAAGTCTTCGCATTAACTGGCACACCACCAAGCTTAAATGTCTTTCTTGCATTTTTTCGACCGTCCTGCTCGTCTAAACAATTCAATAAATGTTTAACATAATATTAAATACGCATTAAGAGCGAAGAGGTCAAAATACTAATATAACCTATATAAAAATATAATTATGGTAAATTACATAACAATATATCTGTTGAAAAAAAAATTACGGACAAATTGAGAACCTCCTCCTTTTTTGAAGATGGTTAAAAATCCAGTAATATAAATATTAATTCATTTAAGTAATATTATTGTACTTTTATGTATTTTTGTATTATTGTGTATTGTTGTATTATTGTTTATAATGTACGTACTTGGTGCACCCGCAGTCTCATTGAGCACAGCTCTACACCTATCCTGCAATACTTCTCCCAATTTCTTAAGCTCAGCTAAGGGCTTTTCTTGAAGTTCAGCATCACACGCTATGCTGTCGAGATGTTTTAAAGGCGCCGAAAATTTTTTAAAGCTTTTGACAAATCTGCGTATCTGTTGACAAATTATTAAGATAAGTAAATACAAATTGTTTCTTCGCTTATTATAAAGAGCGAATTATTGTACATATAAAGTTCTCTTTTATAATACATATTACAATATCCGGAAATCAAAATAAAACAAAAATGATTGAAGATCATCTGAAATAAAAATCTTTTAACTCTTTCTAGTTTAAAACTTTGAAAATAATTTACATAATTCGAACAAACAAATATGTTCGGACGGTCTTAAAAAAATATCAATACAGATCTTACACAATTGCGAATATTAAAAGAACTTTTATTTGAAATCACTTTTTAAAAAGATCAAAATAAATACATAAATCATATCACCTCTTGATCAGTGAATCCTTTTATCTTCTCGCGATGCGAGGCGGGCGGGCGGCCGCGCTTCCGAGGACGGTCGTCATCGGCGCTGGCGTCGGCGTCGGCGTCGGCGTCCGACGCCTCGCTCTCCGCGTCGCCCTCGCCCTCCGCGCCCTCCGCTGAACCGCGACCGCGACGTTTCCGTCCACCTTCTAAGAATTGTATTATTGGTATATATACTAGCTTATTCCTATGACTTCGGTAATAAGTATACCATATGTGAATCCAGGTCATAAAGTATGTGTTTGCCATAGTAAGATTGAAGTAGCCAATAAGCAGGCAGTACATCTACTGGCAAACGTTCACTGCCGCCGATGAACATCTGTAATCTACTTTATACAAAACAGGAGGGTTAATGTGATGTCAATTAATCAATAACGCGTTGTTGTAGATTTAAGATTGTAATTTTTTCTCACATGCTGGCTTCTGATAGTACGTGATATTAAATGGACCCACGACCATACAAATTAGGAAGTGCATCATGTGTGTGAGCGTTACGAGCTTTACTGCATTTTAGAATGACATGGAAAGTTTAACTTAAGTCCGACAGACAGACACGCACTGGACTACCCTAGTTCGTAACGGCAGGCGCGTATCACAGCAAACCAAATTCATTATTCATTAATCAAGTATTCATTATCATTTTCACAAACAAATGCACTTATATATATACTGGCCGTACCATTCAAAATATTATATAGAAAAATATGATTTTGTTGTCTCCCACAACACATTCCATGTCCATAAGAGCAGAGTTACCCAAAATATAAATTATTCTTAAATAAAACTTACTATTGTCTAAATTGTTTTGTTGTAAATTCTTCCTCCTTGGAGGTAAGTACAGATCTTCCATTTCTTTGGTCTTTTCCTGCTCTGCTATGGTTTTTCTTACATTTTCAGGTATAATATCATCCTAAAACAGATAATTTTTGTTATATAAATTCGTTATCATATCTTTATACTCTAAGTCATAATTTATAAAGTATTTTATAAATAACAAACCCAGTCTTTAGTGTCTTCATCTCCATTATCTTTTTTAACTTCCATTACAGCCTTATCCTCATCAAAAGCAAAACTAGCTACTTTAAATGCAGAAAGTAATTCATCGCCAACCATCGAAGGCCCCTCATCTCTTGTTTCGGCGCGTTGTAAGATTTCATCAATATCACACTGAAAGATCGTTATATTAGGAATATGAATTTGCATACTAATGTATAAAAGAATTTTAAATTAACAAATGTTAATTTAACAAACAAGCCTATTCATAATGTAATTTTTGTATACTCTTTGCAGAAAACCCTTTCATTTACCCATAAAAGGGGGTGCATAAAAATAGACGAA
>DWND01000253.1:0-11395 GCA_018250195.1 Cecropterus albociliatus | reverse complement strand
GAGAAAATTTAAAAAAATTCCCCCTAAAAAAAGAGAAAAAGTGGGAGGGGTTGATAGGGACGATTTTTTTTACTATTACGACAATATGGGTATCAAATGAAAGCTAGTAAATAGACAAATCTAAAAATATATTACAGAACTGTTTTGACGAAAACTCATATAGTATAAGTGTTGATTTAATATACATAATTACGAACAAAACTTTCGTTTTACGCTTCAATCAAATATGTACCGAAGGTTTTAGGCAGTCGGGGTTTTTTGTTTAAATGTTTTTATCAATGTTACTAGTTTTTATCAGATTAAAGTAGCAAACGAGCATGCAGTCCACCTGATGGTAAGTGGTTACTGCCGCCTATAAACATCTGAAAGAAACCTCATATAGAACAGGGTTTCTATCTGAAGTCGGTCACAGATGCGTTGCTTCTCCCGAGGACTGAGATGGTCGCCTTAAATATAAGTGAGCCAGCAACCACACCCTTCCAACGAAACGCAATGATTGCTTCACGTTAGAAATAGGTGTGGTATTAAACAAATATTATGTACCTTCTTGCTATTTTGTACTGCCGTTGTTTTTGATTTCGTCCAGTTATAATGAAGATTTATTCCTAAAGACTATTATTACATAAGCTTACAGATTTGCATTTTAATGTCTTGATTAAAATGCATATCTGTAGGTTTATACATATATAATCATGTTGAAATTTAATGTGTTGATGCAAGAAATATAATCATAAATGTGTCGATTAGATAACCATCACGATTTTGATGGTGCTATTATTTCTGTATATGTTGAAGTTTGACACTTCAACACATACCTTGTGCAGAATCAATAAGGATTTCATCACAAACATGTGCACCTGCTGACATCGTATTTCGTTACTCCGTTACAGGAACTCCAGAATGAGGTCGGAGCTTTGCTCGAGTTCCGCGATCTCGTCATCGAGACGTTTCCGAACCTGCGCTCGAAGATGGCCCCGTCCACTCCGGCCAGCGGCACGCGGCGAGACTGGGAGCCCGGCGTGCGCGTGCGCCGCAAGCTGGCCGCCGCCGCCGGGGACGCAACACGTGCTAAGCCCCAGCCCAGCGTGCAAGATTCCGGCTTCAGCACCGAGACCTCGTGCGGGAAAGACGCGCACTCGTCGGCATCCGCGTCAGCTTCAAAGTCCCGTCCGCTCGAAGACGAGTTATGGGCGCTGCTCGATGTCATCCAGCGCAAGGGCGTTCGGCTGCGGGACGAGGCGGAGCTGCTGCGGGGGGAGCTCGACGACAGGCATCCGGGTGAAGCGCGCACCGCGGAGGAGTCGTTCGCGCGCGCGTTGTCTGCGACGTGCGACGAATGCGCGGACGTGGTGCGATTACGCGAGGAGCGCGACGAGCTGCTGACGCGCGCGGCGGCGCTGCAGGCGGCGGCGGCCAGCACGCCGCGCCGCGCGTCGCCGCTGGGCCGGCTGGACGCCACGCTCGACACGCCCGCGCGCCCGCCCCGCGTCGCAACGCCGGACTCGAAGAAGTTCGCGGCGATTCTCCTCGAGAGCAATCCCGTCGAACTTCAGCGACAGCTTCTCGTTTCCACCGTGCAAAATCAGGTCAGTACTACTAAATTGTAACAGTTTGTTTAGGTTCATTTCGCATGCACGATATTTTTGTCCTTTTTAAACACACGAGTTTTTTTTTATATTGTCTGCAATCTAGTTATGACATGACGATGAGGTTGGCCATATGTACCTTCGCTTCCACTTTGTTTTTTCCATATCAGCCTGGTAAAGAGATCTCTCCTAATGAGACTATTTGTTTGGCTTGACCGACTTGTTTATTTACGATAACCATATGTCTAGTATCCATATGCTTTATTTAGAGCGAGTAAAGTTACTCAATAGACATCATCACGTAGCGTGATTCATGCCATTATTCTCATGCACACTGATAGCAAAACGATGTTCAGTAACAAGATTTATTATCATCTGAGAGCGCTATTGTTGCGAGTCATCTGTTATATGATATAATAAGGGAGATTGGATCGTTTGTGGGATGAATAACGACGCATCGATTCTGCGTGAAATCACTAAACATACAAACCTATCTCGTTGACATTACGACAGTTCCATCAAGAGATAAGGGCAATTGTCCATTATGCGGGACACAACACTATTTGTCGTTCTAACATGCACTACGTCAGCTTTTAGTCGTTCGTTTTTCGACGATACGATTCCAGCAATGACATCGCATTTGTACAATTCTACTATCCTCTTTGAGTTTTATCGTACAATAAACAGAATTATCATCATCACTAAAGCTTTGATGGCCACATGGCTCGTAGAACCTATTAGTCGCGACTAAAAGACTAAAGACTAACTTGTCTATTTGCAAAAAAGTTAGTCCATAGCTTGAAACGATCTTAAGATTCAAACATTTCTGTCAACCATCTGCAAATTCTGCAATGTGTTTCAAAATTGTTAGTCAACAGTCAGTGCTTTATGTTTCGGTTTGTTAATTAAACAAGTCGAATGTGGCAACAGACACCATCACTGTCAAAACATTTCCGACTAACGAGGCGACAACTGTCGGTGGTCGGTGACGTAACCGTGGAAATTCGGCGAAATTACGCGAAACAATAATATAACAAATGGAGTGTGGCGGACACCTTGTAACCACCGCCATTATGATCTTTTTTATATATATAAAATAGAAGTAGCAAACGAGCATGCAGTCTGCATGATGGTAAATAGTTACTGAAATCTTCCATAGTTTTCTGTAATCAATCCCAAATAGAATAGACTTCTACTTCAATTACACATGCGTTGCTACCTTTGAGGACTAAGTTGAAATGCCTCGTATCATGGACGTATGTATGGGACATGAGAAGGGGAGAGGGGGGGAGGGGGTAGGACAAACAAAAGTACCGTTTTGTTGACAAATTTAGTCTATTTATTGCTTACCTCCATCACCTCTCTTATGCATATGGCGACAAAAAATTCAAAGACTAGCCGACCAATCTTTCGCCGACTGCCGCTGTTGGGCTCACCTATTAACAAATCCATTGCTACGCCATGACTTGTTTAAGTGACTTTGCTCTTTACTACTTAATTATTTTAAGTGCTTAAATTTTGAAATAGGTTTCGTAATTTCTTAAAGTACCTGACTTGTGAACTCTGCCCTTTGAGTACTTATACCTTTGTACTTTGCATAAGTCATCTTCAAATATTAAGGCGTAATTCGTTTGTAGCTATTTGAGCGTAAAAGGTTATTTCTGAATGAGTATTAATTTTCCTTTGACTATGAAGAATATAAGCTTTAAGTACTTTTTAATGAGAAATCTTTAAAGGTTACAGCCTTGGGCTTTTGTTTGAGGAATGAAGCAATGTCAGGAACGTCCTCAAATTGTAGATTTAAAAAATGACTCTTTATACTTGTCGCTCCACACTTAAATTATATGAATATTTATAATTAACAGTAATGAATATTTATAAGTAACAGTAATTCAAATAGTACTAAGTTCTCGCTGAAGAGATCCGCAGATACATACATGGGCGGTCCCCGAGAACGGATTTGGAAGGCCAGAAGGAAGTTGTTTTCTTTATCAGAAACTCCAAATCAGACCCAGCAGTCCTTAAGTTTACCCTTTACAATGATTGCTCAAATTACTGAAATACAACTTGTAAAACCCTTACACATTGTATTTCTAGCGTTTGGCGTCTTCAACGGGGACTGTCCCAACCCCTTTCAAAAATGTCAAAAATCACTATTCAATTTATAATTCAACCTAGTTGTAGGCTTTGTCAAACGTCTTAATAAATATACCATTAGCGCGAAAATCATCTTTGATTCGATTATCTTCCTAACCGAGGTGTATTCGATACAGAAACCAGTTTCTAACTACTGGACATATATGGTTCACTAAATCTGACGATATTTGTTGGTCTTATTGCAGGTTTTCAGCGAGCAACTGCGTCACGCGGCGGCGCAGCGCTCGTTGCTCGCGGAGAGGCTCGAACGTGCCAAGGACATCAATGAAGACCTCAAGTTCAGAGTGAGTCTTTTCTACTGTCTTCAATCTATTTTATGTGCCTCTAATGGCTACACGATCAAGGAAGGCTTGAAGGAAACTTCATGCTGGTCGTGTGTGGATTCGTGGAGGACCGTGAGACTATTAGACGTTTTTACCCATAAAATATTTATAAGCAGTCATATAAAGTTTAGGTCAATAGATAAACGAACTTGTATGCAAGAATAAAATTTAGTGTTGTGTAATAAAACCATCAACCATTGGTAGATACTACCTAATTAACGAAGTTTTGATCGTTCCAACTACAAATACTACAAGTCGGGAAAAATTTACACTATCGTTTTCTCTCATTGAGAACATTAGCATAAAGAATAATCCACCACGACAAGGATGTAGAGATTGGTAGACTATACACAGCCCTCACTTACGAAAATGTGAAGATTCGAAGCATATCATAGCTTCGAATCTTCACATTTTTAGCTTAGTTAGAATATTTCTTATGTCACGCTTAATTTTTAAAAGCAAGCATATTACTGTGTTGAGAAACATTCCGATTAATCAATAAATTAAAAATTCTAATCGAGTTCTAATTATGTGACATTGCACGCAATGTGATCTATTGATCTACATAAAATTTTATTTTATTTTGATGTTTGCAATAGAATGATTTCGAACAGTTCTTAATTATATATGTAAATGGTTTACGATTACTAATTACATCTTTGTAAACTACGCCCACGTTAGTTGCTCAATAATTCAGAATGTCAACATAAATTGGCGAATGTCAAATTGTTCCGAATGCCTGCTTTTAATGCATTTCAAATGAATTTAAATCTGATTCCTCTTGACAAGCGGTGACCTACTTTGGAACATTGTAGCTAACAAGTTGTATGCGGTAAGCTGTTCGTAAAGTTGAAATGTTATGACTGATTTTTATTTCTTTACAAATTTATAGTTGTTGTAGTATTGATGGTATAAAGGTGAACATTTATGTTTATAGTGCTATCATAAAGAATTACTTTTGTCTATTATTAGTGATAAATTAAAACGTAAACTTTGTTTCGATACAAAATGGGCAGTATGAAAATTTGTACAAATGCTTACACGTACTTTGAATAGATTAGCATTTTTTTAATTTATCCTCCGCTGTTACTTATATGCGTATATATATATATTTTTCGATGTCGATTAAATTATGTAATATCTAATATGTCAATTAATTTACATTTTATGTTCCGTTCCATTCCGCAACTATCTTATAGAGATTTTGCGGCCCTCCCATGAATTACACTTTAAAAACATTGATATGGATTAATGAAAGTGATGTTACTTTTCCAAAACAATTTATTATATATTATATATCCTTTTAGGTATTATAATATTTCAAATTAAATTTAATGTATAACAATTCGTGTTCTAATTCCAGTTGGAAGAGAAGAGCATCGAGTTGGAGGGCGCCCGCGCGCGCGTGCGGCAGCTGGAGGGCGGCGGCGGCGGCGGGAGCGGGGGGGGCGGCAAGCCGCGCAGCGCCAGCGCCGACAGCCTGCCGCGCCGCGACGCGCACAGCTCCATGCGGGACATGCAGCCGCTGGCGCTGCCCGACGAGGACGGCACGCCGCGGCGGCGGCCCAGCAAGATCCCGCTGCACAAGGGGCTGGCGCCGCGGCCGCCGGGCCGGCCCGCGGCCGCGGCCAGCGTGCCGCCGCGGCCGCCGTCGGCGCACTCGGTGCGCTCGGTGCGCTCGGCCGCCAGCTCGCGCAGCCGCTCGTCGGCGACGGGCGCGCCGCCGCCGCCCGCCGCGCGCAAGGAGCGCTCCGGCGTGCCGGTCCGCCGCTCGCCCGCCGCGTACGACAACAAGGTGCGCACCCGATCCTTCTGGACCGCATGGTTCACCTTCAAGGACTCGTAGCCGCGAGCCCCGACTAACCGTGTCCCGAGTGCTAATACGAACCCACCGTGTGACAGTGCACCGTCCAGTGACTCACCCGCTAATTAACTGTTCCGCGGCTCCCGGTCCGCTCCGGCTCGTGGCCCCGCGCTCCGCCGCGCCGCCGAACGCTCATGCCATTATGTCGATCGTAAGTTTTGTTTTCGTTCTTTCTTTTTCCGTTTCTTTTATTGATTAACCCCTTCGTTTGTTCGTTTTCATTTAACCCGTTCTAACAGTAGTGTAGTCCCATTACTACCGTGTAGACTAATCCGTTGAATTCCGAGCCGAGTAGATTAGCATGTCACTAATGAAGATTTGAAAAATTGTAATTTACGATGTATTTGACACTCAAAAATATCTTACGATTAACTCACACGGTTGACAGTTAATCTGGTTATGGTTTCTTTTTTAATAATAACCAAATACCTATTAACACATATTTTATATTTTAAATAAGTATGTATACACATATAAATTATAATACATAAGACAGAAACCTGCACGTCAATAATTTTGAACGATATATAAATAAATCCCACAAAAATAATTTTAAAACATCCGAGGGGCATCTTGCAATTTGATTTTTATAATAATTTGCATGTATATTTGCGAAATTTCAATGTAAAATTGTTCTGAACTGATTTTGAGTCTAATTAATTGATATGATTGTATACTTCATAATGTATTCTTAAATATTGTGCATGATAAAATTATAGAACACGATATTCGATTTCCTTGTTATTCTGAATGAGCATGAATTCAAAATCCATGTATTACATTTAATTTAAGAAATCATTGTAATGCATTTCATATTATAGTATAAGTATGAATCAAAAGTATTGTAAATTGGAAATGTCTACATTGCTTTTTACGGAACCAGCAATATTTTTACGTCTCATATTGTGTGTGAGATTATTGTAGAAAGTTATAATAAAGTGTACCCGAATAATCAGATTTTTTGTTACTATCCTCAAGGACAACTCAATCTAGATATACATTTGATTCATAAAAGTTAAGTAAATTGTTTGTAAAACTTGTTGCATGAGGATATAATTATGTATCTTAAGGGTATATAATTGTGGAATGAAGTATGTTCTTTTTCATAAATTCATGTTAAATTTTAAGAACATAGATCGTTACCCATAAACAACAAGTTATAGCAACTATTTTTTATTTTACATATAAATACATTGTTTGATTGTTATATCTTCAGATAAAATTAACAAAATGTAAAGCCTTACCATAGTTAGATTTTTTTATTTGTTACATATAGCTCTGAAACCAGTAGTTTATCCAACGGTAGGGAGAACGGGGCGCAAGCTCCCCCCTCCCCCGTCATTTCAGTTTATATTAATGTACTTCATCCTTAACGTTTTCAAGTGGGCGTCAAAATTCCATAAATAATACGTTATTTCGCCACCCAATTTTTAGAAAAGCTAACTTCGTCAAGAAAAGCGAAATGTTGGATCCGCTACTGTATCATACTATATCTTATTGTATAAAATTATGTAACAGTAACATGTGTACATTTAAAATAATTTCATATGATATTGTAATCATTAATGTTTAAATAATATAAAAGTATTTCTGTGCAAATGGAAATACAAATATATTGAATGGTAAGTTTAAGTACGTTTATAAACACCTCACAAGCTATCAATCACACATTTACTTTAAACACAAGTAAATAGACGATACACAAGTAGTATAGTTTCTTTTGTTTTATATTTTTATTTAATTTTTTATTTTGTGTGAATTTATTTTGTTATCGATTTTATTTTGACATAGTGGCATAACGGCAAATTGATTGGCTGGTCACAGACGAAAAGCAATAAATATCACTTGGCTGATTGCACTGTTGGAATAATATGGAAACACGTAGGATTTGTCCTTTGAAGTTGCACAGCGTGAACTTGTTTATGGTAAAACGAGTATTAGATATTAGTTAGCTAAACATAAAAGTGATTGATACTCACGTTATTTAAAAAGTAAGTACACGCTAATAATACGTTTGTCGTACAATTATAGTTGTTACAGACGTACAGTATATTTTACTGGGAACGAATTACTATAACCACGTTAAAAACAAATTACAATATATTGAAAGTAAACATACATTAAATGTAGAGGGCAATATTTGAAGTAAAAACTCTATGGCTAGCTACAAGTTTAGGTAAGAATTGGACCATTTTACGGTCTCAAACAGATCCTGAAATACTACAACAATTTTATATGAAAAGTTTATATACACAAAAATATGAAATGAATTGCACTCAAAGTAACTATCGTTCCTTATGGTGAATGATTAAAAAGATGTGTCATACCCTATATGTATGTAAAAAAATACATAATATACAATATATTCTCTTAAATAGGAAGATATTGGATATTAAGTGTAAAATACATTTTTCAATATTTGAGATCGCTTGATAAAAGTAATATTATTAACAATAAAATAATCGCAAGAATCGCAACCTCGATATTGGGATAAATAACAAAATTTATATATACTAACGACGCCTTACTATAGTACTAGTACGCAGCCGTTATTTTGGAGACGATAAATTTAGTTAACCGATGGACACCTAATATTGTGCCCGATCTAGCACTTGACCTTACGGGAACTACAGCTCTGCACTACAGTATAATACATTTTTGATAACTATATAAATAAATATAGCTATGCAGAGATGAATTTATAAACTCTGCATAAGTAATAATAAAAATTAAACGATGTATTAAATTATTAGTCGTTGAGATAAAATATACATCATGGTAAAGCAACGTACAAGTGTTAAATTAAATAGTAATTGGGGCAGTATCTCATATAGGAACAGGTAATATGCTGTAAATGTGATGAGTAATCCAGAATTAATTTTGAATTTATGCGCTGTTATAAATTTTGTTTTATAAACATTTTAATGTGGGAATCCGTTAGCTATCGAAGAGTACATGTTCAAAACAACTTATTACGTTTAGGGTGACGTCTGCGTAACAGTACTATGATTACTAATGAAACCCAATGTATAAAAACCGCCGCGTCGCTCGCGGCGCTAACGAGTGCACTGTCGACAGGCGCGCGAGGCGGACGACGCGGACGCGGACGAGGCGGACGAGCCGGACGCGGGCGGCAAGGTCACGGAGGACGCTCGCGCCGCCCTCGCGGAGTACGTGGCGCGGGCGGCGCGCCTGGCGCCGCTGCTGCCGCGCCTGCGGCCGCTGCCCGCGGAGCTGCAGCCGCGCAACCTGGCGCTGGAGCTGTCCCGCTCGGCGCTGTACGACGCGGCCGGCGACGCGCTGTGGGCGGGCCGCCCGCAACACTACTTCGAGAGCATGCACTACGCGGACGCGCCCGAGGAGTTCCCGGACTCGCTCGCCCCGTGAACGGCCCGGCGAAGCCGCGGAGCTGAACGCTTCATATAAATTGTAGCTAAACATATTTTTTAAGCTTGTAAGTCGCAGCAATTTTAAGCTCCTGTATCGTATTTTATCGTCGAAACAGACATTAGTAAACTGTAAACATCTAAAATGATCATATAACATGCATCCGATAAAAAAAAATAAGTCGTTATTAAAAATGTTCACTTTATTTTGAGTATGTCATGCTACAATTTGTATTTATTTTACACAACGCATTATTTATTGCTGTTACGGTTACGTCTAAAATGCTTTTGAGAAGTCTCGATTGTTGAATTCGGTCATAGGGAAATCGCTATTGTTTAAATATTCCGAAGTTTTATTTTACAAGTTACCAACATGAGTCTCGAATTTTTACTCGTATTTTAAAGGTGCTTCCTATTCGATAACCGAATTCGACGATTGGGAAATAAAAGTTAATTTAACTTTTTCTATTCTGCAGATGGGTGTCGCACGGCTGTAACCTAATTACCGATAAATCCAAATATTTAAATCCAAAGCGTTTTATTTTGTGCTATGTTTACTGGTATAGATTTATTTGGATTTGTATACTCGTAACAAAATGCGAAAGAATAAGATGAGTGGACGGGTATTTTGTTACTCCAATCTAATTTAAAACTATAATAATTAATAGCTTGTCCGCTCATTTATGTTCTTTGCTTTTGATTTAATTAGTGTATTGACCGCAATGACACGCGTTTAAAATAATTGACACCACTCAATCAGGTGTTACCATTCCATTAAAAAATGTCATAAAAATAGGTACTTACCCAAGTGTGTTAACTGTGATAATGTCACATTTGGCGTTTTTATAATTTAGCCTCCAAAAACTGCAGCAATCTATACGATCTTCTGCTGATACTATTATGGCTTAATTTTAAGATAAAATGTATTGTATGTAGGTTCTTTAAATATCCTATTGAATACCTGAGAATTTCTCTTAACTAAAAAAAAATGTAATATAGATAATATAGAATAATGTTTATTGAAAATATTAATGAATTTCCTAATCGTTTTGTTTATTTCTATCGAATTTTCTTTTAAAATTGTTATGTAGAATCGTTTTAATAAGTATGAATTTTATATATGTAAGTGTACTCTGAACTTTTATGCTCCCATATTATTATATTTATATAGTGTACAGTCGAATGAAATCGTGCAAATATGGTAGCTAATAACTAAATTGTCATTCCTAAGCCTAATGGCTAGACTGTATCTTAATTGAGTGAGTTTGAACGACTGTAGTAAGGCTGTGAAACATTGAAGTGTGTCTGGGTTGTTTCTGATGTAATCTTAGGCGTCGATAAAAGCATTGTATTCGTTATAGGAAGTAATGTTTCACGTGGTGATTATTAGTGACGACGGTAACTTATTTATGCGTATTTTGTATCGCCGTTGAATTCTGTCCAAACGTCCAGTGTCGAACGTCCTTAAGCGATAGCGCACGACTGCCTTTGAGTTGTAAGTATTGAGCGTTGATTTATAAATATGTAACACATTTTCATACAGCGTTTAGTTACAAATAGTAGGAGACTGATTTTGTATAAATTTAAAGACATAGTGATATGCTTACCAATGTAGGGAGAAATCGTTAGCTACTTGCGAATATTGTAATGTTTCCTTCTTGAATTAATGTATGTATATCACCCACTAAGGTCTCTAAGTATAACTATTAGTGTTAATAATATTCCAATTCTATAATGTACGACTGTAATTTTATGTAAATTAAGAATTTAGCAAATAAATGTAAAATGTAACTAAGTATAATGTTAAGTCAACTATTAATGTACAGCTTCCATTCACGCTATTAGAACCTTGTAAATTATTAAGCCACTACCTAAGTATAAGATACTCATAAAATATCTAGTTGACTTGAATCTAGTTGATGACTTGTGTAAAGATGTACAGAAATCATATCATTATATACAAATTACTCAAATAAACTGTTCATATCATGTTATTGTTTTATTTTTAACATTAGTTGTAGTAACACTTATTTCAACTATAAAAAACATAAAAAATAAACTTTGCAAATTATAAAACTG
>DWND01000252.1:0-11397 GCA_018250195.1 Cecropterus albociliatus | reverse complement strand
CTATATTTTCCCTTCAAGATTTGTGAATGATAATGCTACGGAACCCTTCGCCTGCGAGTCCAACTCGCGCTTGGCCATTTATTATATTATTGTGTCCACGGTTCTAATATTATATAGAATTATTATGATTATATGTTACAATCCATCTGGTCATACATACACTCATACATACATACGCTCTAAAATTGTTACGCTTCTCCTTATGCAGACGGGTATAAAGGAATAAGGCTTTCATAAAGTGATTATTTGCCATATTAAATTGTGTTACCACCTTAAAGGTCAATTTTATATCACTGACAAAAGCACCAGATCAATCTTCACTCTCACGTCCTACCGTCGCAGCTGTCATGTTAAAAAGGTCATAGGCAGCACTGGCACGCGTGACGGTCAACAATTAATCTTGTTGCATAATCCTGTAAGAGTGGAACTGACCTTCCGTTTTTGTTTAATTACTGTATTACTGCTGCGAACGGGACGCCTGTCACAGTGAGAGGGATTAAATTAAGTCATAGTCCGCTTTGCTGTAAGTACAAATTGGTTGAATTTACATACAACTTTGAAGCGTACTCCATACAAAGTTTTCCTTCCTTCATCTCTTAAAAAAGTGATAATTGATTTCTAATGCGCATCAACTTCGTTAATTCAGAGGTACGTGCCTGGGATTCGAACCTCAGATCGTTCGATCAAGAGCATGAGTTTCAAAACTATCTATCGCTGTTCGCACTCATGATTTGAATCCCAAGTTATGGTATTCAAGAACCTTGGTATTTGTGAATTACAATGCTGTTCCATTACGCATAGGATTATCTGACGAACTGATTGGTAGAGCATTCCATTGCGGTCCGACAGTCAGCGTGTTCCGGTCTCAATCTAGACATCACTGAGTTGAGTTCTAGGTGCGAGTGTATTTTTGTGTGTGTCTATGGCACCCACGACACAGGCAAACCATAATGCGCGCAATCTCTATCTTTAGCGAAGAATATTTGCTCAGCTTTAATGTGGTTGAGTAGCGGCAGCTACAAATTAAATACGATACAATAGATACATTGTATACTTATTGTTATATTACGAGGCAAATGAATTATTACGATGAGATAAAACAAACGTATCCAGCTAAATTAATTACGTAGCATTACTTTGCAATACCAAGTCTAAATTTGTGGCTATAAACTAGCCGTTGTTCTATATCAACAATTCACGTTTATAGCTTTTAAAATATTAAACAGAACCACTCGGTTGTTACAAAGTTGTATACCTGAATAGTTTGTGATAAAATCGGACAGAATTTTATTGAATTTGATGTAACATTTGAAAAAAATTGTAGTTATTTTATAGCAAATAGTAGCGATAAATTTTATTTTCATACAAATATTTAATTAGTTTCCCTCCTTACTTGGTGTTCTACATATGGGCACTTCAAAAGTAACGATTTTATAAATGTAAACATAGAGACAAATTCATATCTTCAGTGAAATAAATATTATATGAACCTTCCAATAGCATTTAATACGTGGACAGCATTATCTTCATGACCACGTTTGGTAAGAGGTATGTTACGACAGTCAGAAGACAACGAACGTTTCAGAATAGCTTGAAGAAGACCATGTGGAGCAATTTCTATTAGAACAGCGTTAGACGGTACTAGCCGTAGAGACTCTTCAAATAACACAGGATTCTGAAATGTCAAAATGATATTAACTTCGGATGGACTGAAGTTCATAATGTCATATTGACTTCAACAATTTTAGTTCATTTTTTTTCGATTTCGAGTTAGTGACCATCTCCAGTTATAAACTTAAGGCTTTTGAAATACATATAATAGTTGAAAAGAACAGTGAAAAATTGCTTGACCTTGATGCGACAGGAGTAGGCAATAAATATCAAAGCGATGATACTACTTATAATACTTACCATCATGTTATGATTTTGGTATTCTGCTGATGAATACTTAGCGATATCTTCATTCCATCTATTCTGAGGCACCGAAGTCGAAACCCAACGCTCGCTCCTCAGTGCTGGGCTTGGGATAATTTCTTTTAAGTATTTCAGATGGGTTTCACCTATTAGAACATTGGAAGGAAACATAAACATACACTGATGGGATAATCAGGCCAATTATGAATATCCTCGTTTTTTGAAATCGAGAAATAATTGAAAGCACTGTCATTCAGAGAGTGAAAGGTTTTATAGGAATTTTGGCTTTTTATGGGTTTTGAATTACCCCTAAGCCTCTAATTTTTTCGTGTTAACAGTGTGAAAATTGGAACCAAATTGTCACTTGTAATTTTAAAATACATATATGTTTTCTTTTAGAGTTGTTCATAAGAAGTTCTTAAATTTGTATGAATTCTAAAAATCCAAAATATGTCAGTATTGTTGACTGTACCCATAATATTTCTTGTTCTGAAGGCCCCGTATTACAGTAATGGATTTTGTTAACACTTACTCATATCCTTGATATATTTGGAGTGGTACGCAATATTGCCGGTCGGGACTTCCTTTGCAAATACTCCTTGGGCAGTCAATACTCCGATGAATTTTTTCATGGATTCCTCAGGACCTGATAAGGTACATGAATCTGGACCATTGTGACAGGCAACGACGATGTCGCTAGGACACATGGTTTTGATTTTTTGATAGCCAAGTCCCACAGCTGCCATGGAACCTCGGATGACAGGGATATCAACGGACACCCTGCCTCGGGTATATGCAACTAGGATTGCCTGTTCAAGCGTAATGCCACCGTCAGCGTAAGCGCATCCAACTTCACCCAAACTATGACCTAAAGACATAATTAAATGTTTTTTTTAATATTTTATTTATTTTTTGGTTATTCGACTTTTTTTTGATAAATAAATCAGAATTAGCGTTAGGTAGTTAGGTCATTTCAACGTTTTCAATGTATATAATAATGCTGTAAAAATTTGAAGAGAGTATAGTTAGTTATTTTGGAGCTAAAAATTGCTATATATGTAATTTTCTATTTCTGAGTGTGAAATGTTGCTACTCCTAAGGACTAGTTGGAAGACCTCGTGTAATTTTGACTTATCCCAGGCTTTTTAGTTCCTCAACACTGTAGCTCTTTATACAGCTGTTATTAGGAAGAAACAAGCACAGTGGTGGTACCTTTAGAATCAAACTATAATTGGTTTTACCACTTTTAAAAAGTGATTACGAATATATACATACCTATAAATTTATCTGGTACAATACCAATCTCCTTGAGCACATCAGTAAGACCAATCTGAACTGCAGCAATTCCAATGAAGGCGTGAAAGATGTTGTTGAATATAGTTTCGTCATCACTTGTCAAAATGTGAATGAGGTCCACTCCCTTTGGTTTGAGAGCTTCATGGCAACTAATAACAAAAAAATAAGTATTAGATAACAAAAAATAAAAGCAAGGACCATATTTTACTGCATTTTATGCTAATAAAATATGTGGACTCGTATATGAAATCTGTTATGAAAACCTTTTGAATTTCGTCTGCTTCACCACTTTTTTAATTCCTCCTAAAACAGGATAAAACTGTTTAACTAAGAAGTATTTATGTTAATAAAATATATATCAAATAAATAAAAACCGTTGAATAGCAGCAGCGAAGACAGGTATACGCATGAGCTTTAAACCCATCTTATTCCATTGCGACCCCATGCCACTGTACACGAACCATAGAGGACGTTTGATATCATCGAAGTGTTCTACCATTTGACTAATACAAGCCGTCTTCTCTTCTGAATCGGTATCTGGAAATGTTGGTATCATGAACTATCATATTGTCACCATCAGACAATTTATTATCCTACCTTTGCGTTTGAATCACTTCTCAGAAGGAAACGGCTATAGGTTTTCATTTATCGCGCATTTTTTTAACATCGAAATTTTTTTTGGAAAATATCTCAGGCATATAAGTTTCTTCCAAAGTTATCAGCAATCTCCAATTTTGAATGATTATTGAGATAAGTAGTTGGGAGTATAAGTTTCTTATATAATAATTAATTCTTCTTCTTCTATTCTTTATCAAGATGTTGTTTGACTGAATAAGAATATGTCAGTGATACGACATTCAGTCCTTTCCATCTATACTGTTTCTACAACTTTTTAAACTTTGTAAGACAATTTAAAAACGATAACGATTAGTCTTCTTTTTGCCTTAAAATCAATTTTAAGAACTTTTCTAATAACATGATATTTAGAAGTACCAAGTACGGCGAATCCACGTGCCAAGTGCCCTGCAATCCTTTTTTCGTGAATATTATGTAGCAGAGCTATTTCTTCGGGATCGATCGGTCGAGTCTTAAGGTCTTCAATGACTCGTTTCACGGCATTCTCGTGTCGTCCTGATACCGGCACTATACGTGGTAGTGTGGACTTGTAGGGAAGCAAGTTCTGAAAATTGTATGGAAAGAGAACATTATATAAAATGTTGGCAAAGTGAGATCTTTCAGTACGCTAGGCTCAGTTCTGAACTTGTAAACTTCCAATTTATTGATATACTCTTGTTTGATATCCACTTTCATATGAGGCGACCATCTTAGTCTTCAGGAGTAGCAAAAGATCTGTGACTTCCAATAGAATCCCTGTTCTATTCGAAGTTGCTTACAGATATCCTCAAGCGGCAATGACCACATGTCATCAGGTAAACGGCAATCTCATTGGGTACTTCATGCTTATATAATAAAAAAAAATCATACGAAACAGCGGTGGTTATCAACAATAGCTTAAGTTGTGACACCTTCAGTATTAGATCACAGAGAATTCTATCAAAACATTTTTATTTATTATTTTACGTAACAAACGAGTATGCATTTCACCCGATTGTTAGTAGTGACTACTATACATGGACATTTGTAAGCAACTAGATATATAACAGGGTTTCTATCAGACGTCAAGCACAAATGCATTGTATCTCCCTGATATGAAGACTAAACTGATCGTCTTATATCAAAGTGAACCGGAAACTACTCCTTTACACCGAAACGTAAGAACAGCTTCACGCTTAGGTGTGACGGTGTTACCATCAGTCGAATTATACGACCTTGTAAATCTATAGTAAGTCTTTACCTTTGGCTTATACCGTCCATGAAGCAGCACATGAGCATTGACCCCGTTGATAGACATGTTGTTGATCGCTGTATAAGAGCCTCGTATTGGCTGGTGTTCCGTTGCAATGATCATTCGGCTGTCGGTCAGAGCAGGGATATCTTTGCGAGGATCTTCGCAGTTCAAGTTTCCGGCTATTTTACCTGTCTTATAGCCCAGAAGCACCTGTGAAGTTGAGGTTAAAAAAATAAATTTTATTTTATTACGAGATTTTTCCCGCGGCTTCGCTCGCTGGGGACATGTACCACCAAAATTTCCTATGTGTCCAGGTCGTAAACTATGTAAAATTTCATCCAAATCCATCCATTTGCGTGTAAGTTTGACAATGACATATACATCCTTATCCTATTACAAACTTCTACTTTTTTATTATTCGTCTTTTATTGTAATATATCAAATAATGGCTCAAGGTAAACTTTGAGGATGATTTGACAGGGAAAAAACTAGTCATGCTATTTCTAAAGTGAAAGAGTTCATGTGTTTCATTGGAAGGGTGTGGATAATAGTTGATTTATACAGACGACCTCCTAAGACCTAATGAGTGGCAATGCATTTGTGAGAACACCAGTCCTAAGTGAAGTTTATCACAAACATCCATGGACATGTCCACTTTCAACCTCGCAAATGTTTAGCTTTATTCTGAATACTTTAATGCGCCATTTCGAGCTTCAGTGCCCAGGAATTACTACTTTAGATTAAGACCCAAACGATTCTAATTCGGATCTTTATGTAAAAGTTTACCTAAAATAATGTATAACTCTTTCTACAATCAAAGCCCACTAGGATTTTTTTCGTAGTAGGTGCCATGGATATACACAGAGACAAATACACAATCACCTAGACCCAGAAAAGCAATCTAAACTAATAATAAAGTCATAAATATGAGATAGGGGATCGAATCCGGAACCCAGTCAGTCCGATCAGACCGGTAATAGCAACCTACCTTAGTAATGGAAGTAATACCCGAAGCCGATTCAGTGTAGCCGATGTTGGACATCACACTTCCAACGATGAGCGGATCGGTTCTGTTGCCGCAAAATACTTCCTCAAAGGCTTCTAGCTCAGCTTTGTCCATTTCAGGAGTACCTTGATATGAAGTCAATAATATTAATTGAATGAGTTTTAATTGGTTGATAGATTGTTATATTGTTTTAAAAAAATATTCACTTCTTAGCTTATTATACGTGGCGTGGCTGTTAATGCAGTTGACTAAAAAACATATACATAAA
Source organism: Cecropterus albociliatus (assembly GCA_018250195.1). Taxonomy (NCBI): domain Eukaryota; kingdom Metazoa; phylum Arthropoda; class Insecta; order Lepidoptera; family Hesperiidae; genus Cecropterus; species Cecropterus albociliatus. The sequence goes on along the minus strand of DWND01000252.1, from coordinate 5,064 downwards.
CATTGATACTAAACACTGATAGCAAACGGGCATGCCGTTTGCTATTCCAACGTGATGAAAAAAACGAGAAGACTATTGATTGATTGATTACGAAAATTATAAAAACTAAAATGTACATTTTCCAGGTACGGCGAAGTACCACACCTATTTCTAGCGTGAAGCAGTTCATGCGTTTCGGTGGAAGGTTGTTGTTGCCGGCTCACTTATATATGAGGCGACCATCTTAATCCTCGGCAGTAGCAACGCATCTGTGATCGACTTCAGATAGAATCCTGTTTATATGAAGTTGCTCACAGGAGTCTATAGGTGGCAGTAACCACTTACCATCATGTGGATGCATGCTCGTTTGTTACTTCATTCTTATAAAAAAAAATACTTTATACTAACCAGTACCAAACGCATCAACATATTCCACGGAATTAGGCGAGACATTTGCTTCCTTGTAGAACTCCTTCAAGTACGCTGCCACGAGTCCTGCATCCCGATAGAACCCATACTTTGGTCCATTCTCCCCTTCGATGATTGGTGAAAAACAACTCTTCACGTGGATTAAATCTGCATAGATCCTGCGATAGATAGGTGTGGAATTGACACAGGCGTAAAATCTTAGTATGTGGCTATGGGGTAGAAAGCGTTTAAAGAAAATTGGGACGCTGTTCATGCGTTTTGGTGGAAGGGTGTGGTTACCAGCTTCCTTTAGGTGAGGCGAGCATCTGAGACCTCGGGACTAGCAACGCACATATGATTGACTTCACATAGAACCCCTGTACTATATGAACTTGCTTACAGATGTCCACAGGTGGCAGATACCACATGCCACCAGATTGACTGCATATGTTTGTTATTCTTCTACGCAAAAAATACTGGATGAATTTCGCTGAAATTTGTGCAGATAGTTTATAATTTGGAATAATACATAGGATACTCATTTTCGTAGTAAAGGTGTCTGAAGCGGACGGAGCCATAAGACTAACTAGTATTTATATGTATGAGTACGAGTGGTTGTAGAATTTGTATATAGATTTTACTTGTTCTTTTTATATAGTTCTGAAGTCGGCATCAACATAATATTTTTTTTTTTTTAGTTATTTTTAAGTCAGATATATGTACTGCTTTCAATCATTTCAATTGTTATTATTTAACTTGGTGGATGAGCGGGGTACCCTGGAATTATTGTTTTTTTTTTTTTGATTATACAACGGAACTGTGTCAAATATGAAAGCTGACGTCAGAAATATGCACAAAGCCAATTGTTTAAATGATTTTTTATTTTTATGCGGTATAGAAGTCGGTGGTATTTTTTGTTATTTTTTTTCGTATTATACTCGTAGTATTACAGGACACTTATTTATTAGGAGTATTTATTAAGGTCCTTTCTAATTTTCTTCGCTGCGATACACAAGACTTTTTTTGTGCAAGTAGTCGCAGATATTCGCGCTAAAACTTTTTCTCTACTACAGTCTCAGATTTTCCAAATTCTACCCATTGACAATTCCAGGATTGACACCCATCCCATAAGTTCTTAATCTAAATTCCAAAATTTTACTCTTACATCGTACTTATGTAGTAGGTATATACTCCTCTCTTATTTACTCTCTTTCTTACTTTATTCTTTACTGTTGGTAGCGTTGCTGAGATTTTTTATGTCTGGGGATCGAACCTGGAACCCACTGCGTATTAGAACGGCATGACCAATCCGCTGAACGAGTCACCAAATAACTTTACCACTACAACACACTTAATTTAACTTTACTACTCAACTATCAATAATAATAGATTCAAGCTCTCAAAACTTCCATTGCCTAGTAATAACCATCTAACTTATAACAAGTCACTCAATTAAAACTTTAGAATCAATCGTGATTTCTATTTGTTTCTTAGTAAAAATACGTTTATTACATAAGATTTAGAGTATGGACAGCGCGCCAAGCTAATTTAGTTACACGTAACACGATTTTTAATATCTCAGCTAAGGAATAACATTCAAATATATTTTTTTATTGGAGTGGCAAACGATCATGCAATCCATCCGATGGTGAGTAGTCACTACCGTCAATGGATATTTGTAACCAAATCCACATAGAATATGCGTTCTACCTAACGTTTTTATTTCGAAGTTTAAGTTTAAGTCAAATGGAATCCTCACCCTTCTAATGAAACACATGAACTACTTGACAGTGGCTACCTACCACCACCTAACTTGTCTACCACCATGTATAATTAAAAACTTACATATGCTATGATAAAAATTGCAAAATAATTTACCTTAGAGCATCCTTGGCTTTCTGCAGAAACAATACATTAACTGCTTCAGATATCACGCAGCCATTAGCATTCTTATCGAATGATTTAGTTTTACCATCAGGGCTGAGAGCTATGACTCTGGAACAAGAAGTATTTTTTTAAATATCCGTTAAAGATACGTTGCTCTCGAGGACTGGTCGATTCATATAAAAGCAAACCAGCTCCCACCAAAACGCAACTTTTTTACGCGAGAAATAGGTGTGGCGGTGGTAACTCCCCAGTCGAACTATAATCCTTCTACCACCTTACAAAGTTAAGTAATGGAAAGATGAAGTTTTATCCACATCAGCTGGACTCGTGGCGGTCCTCTACGGTTTGGTTGGTTTGTTTTTGCCACGGACGTGTAAGATGTGGAATGAGCTTCCTCCCGAGGTATTCTCGGTGCGCTATGACACGGGGCTCTTCAAAAAAGGTGTGAAAAGAATTCTCCTTCAAAGCCGGCGATGCATTGGCGACTCCCCTGGTGTTGCAAATGTGCGATGGTGACTAGTTACTATCAGGTAGACCGTCTGCCTTATCGTTAGGATTAGATTAGATTTAGATACTGTACAAAAAAAAATAGTAGTCGTCAAAATTTGTAGAAGACCTCATCCTCGCAACATTTGACTGGGGTCGGCCACTTACCTTTATATCTTAACAGATTCCCACTGACGTTGTTTTCGTTAGTAGTTTTCTTTATTTGAAATAACATGAAAACCCAGAGCTATTTCAGCTATATAGCCATAACAATTACTGACGGTTAGCTAGCATACCTGCCATAATGAATGAGTGCCTGAGGATGCATGCAAAGGTTCCCAGCCCCCACTATAGCAGCTTCACATTCTCCTCTCTCTATAGCGCGGTAAGCCGCCTCCAGAACCGCGATGGAGCTGCAGCAGGACTGGTCTAGGGAGAACGATGGTCCTTTGACGTCCAGCCAATAGGAGATGCGGTTGGCAAACATTGCTTTGCTGCATCTGTTTTGAGAATCGAAAACATGTCATGAGGTTTACTTTGTTTGCGCATCTTATGGCAAGCGACCACTGCTGGTATGGGACCCACGTAGTCAGCCTAAATAAGATTGATTTCTACCTGAAGACACACCTAGATCTGAAGTCTACCTGTCAATCAAACTGGCTTTACGTCCTTGAGGACTAAGATTGTAAACTTAATTTTAATTTTTGGGGTGTCTTTTAAACATTAAAAATATGACTAAAAGACCACAAAAATTCCTTACCCTACAAGTGCTGAGCCGACCTTGACTTCGCTATTAAAACAAGCCTTCTCCGTTTCAGAAAAGCAAGACCCAACGTAAACGCCAATATTCTTCCCACAAAGATGTTCTGGACTTAACCCTGAAAGTAGTAAATGTTGCAGAAGATATGCGAATACTTTTCTGATATTGGCTTATGAATTCATGATACATTAATGATTGATTGATAAAATCGGTATTTCCTGTAAGAAATACTTTGAGACTCAACTTTTTTTGTTTTTTCGTCAAATTGCAAAGACACAGGCGTCTAAGAAACTTTCCAGTGTTTTTTGCCGACTTAAATTCTTCAATCGATAGGCGATGGATTTAACTTAGGTTCCAAGTGGTATGAAGCCACGCTACACTACTCAGTGCTTTCTGCTGGAAAGTAGTCGTACACCACCTAACATCGATTCCTTAGTCATAAAATTAATCCAGGAGAAGTATATTTACCAGCGTCGTATATAGCCTGATAGACATGTTCCAACAGCTTCTTAGACATGACATCAATCGTGTTCCCATTCCGTTGACTAAGCTTGAAGAACTGCGAATCAAATCGGTCTAACTCCGGCACTAAGCCAATGTGCTTAACAAGCTCAGGATGCTTGAAGTCCCAGCGGCGATTCTCGGTCGTTATTGGATCTACCTGCACAGAAAAAATATCAGTATCCTTAGGTAAGTCTTTTAATTAATTTTCTCGTCGATGGAGAAATTTTGAGTCAGTGAGAAATGATTGGTTTCTGATAATTCATATTTTTGTAAAAAATAGGAAGCTTAGGTGCTCCTAAATAGCGGAATCAATTAAAAAAAAAACAAACACTACCTACAACAAAACAAACCAACTAACCAAAAGTAAATAGTCCTAAAATTGGCGATCACATTAAACATAGTTTTCGTGAGGTTGTAACAAAATAAATTACCTTATTATACAGTATTTCAGAAAACTCTTTAACATTCAGCGCCTTAGGATAAAGACCGGAGACTCCACTGATGACCACCCGTTCACCATTTAGATCCTGGATCCCGCAGGTGCTAAATTCTTGAGGCGATGGTGCCATGATGAGAATTTCTAGGAAAATATGAAATAATCATCAGTTAATCAGAACTTCAGTTGTATAATATAAAAGTAGCAAACGAGCATGCAGTCCAACTTGAACATCTGAGATCAACTCCTGACCAAATTAGAGTCTTAAGCCAGGTTTGCCCCTGATGCGTTGCTACCTTGCGGACTAAGTGTATAAAAATAGTAGTCGTCAAAATTTGTAGAAGACCTCATCCTCGTGAAAATATGTCTGGTTTATTAAACTATTCAAACCAGAACTTAACAGCGCTTAAAACTGCGTTATTATATCCTTTCCCGACACCCGCGACCCGACGACCCGCGTGGCCGAGCGGTCACCATACCGGTCTGACGCGCAGTGGGTCTGGGGTTCGATTCCCGGCCAGACAGAAATGAATGATGAGTTTAGATTTCTGTTCTGGGTCTTGGTGTTTGTGTATTCGTGTTTGTGTGTCCATGGCACCCACGA
>DWND01000251.1:0-11397 GCA_018250195.1 Cecropterus albociliatus | reverse complement strand
AAAACGTGCTACACAGCTATCCCACTGTTCCCATACCTAAGGCGCGAACAACAAGTTCAACTCACTATAATAACTCTAATTTATAAGACAAAATTGTGCCATTGTAAGGAAGTGCCTCATGCACTCATTTTTCTTTTTAAGATGTCCTCTGATCAACATAGGATTATACTTTTAATGTAACCTATAAATGAAACATAATAAAATGTAATGTAATGTAAGACAGTAGACAGTACAGATTGAAGTTATATATAAAATTATTTTAAATTATATCTCATTATTTACAGATTAAAATGGGCGCTATAACTGATTATTGGATTCTTCGACAAACTATTTTTTTAATTCACTCGTGAAAGAGTGATGGACTCATATAATTTATTTGGTGATGATGGAAGCGGTATGTTGGAAGGACTTACTGATCTTGGTGGATCAGACGGATTTACAGGCAGCTCTACAACTGGTGTAGCTGGAGATAATAAAGACACCTCGGATAATAGGTAAATAATAAAAATTTATTTAAATTTTGTTAGTCAAAAAAATGATACAAATAATAATATTTATTATGTCTTATTTAACGGCAACATAATTATTTGATATATTTTATAATAGATTGGTTCTACTGGTGAGTATTCACATAATAGTAGAAATATATTTGTTGTAAGGTGTTTTATTAAACATAATATTGCTTTTAGCTATAGACAGCCGTATAATCCAAGCAGTGTGACTCAGGAAGGGACAATCCAAAAACTGGCTTCGTTTGGAGGAGGTGGTCCTAGCAGTTCACAGCCAGTACCGAATCCTGGTACTGGCCCACCTGCTCCAGATTACCATGAATATGGCAGTTATCCCCCACGTCCACGGTTGCCTCAACCACACGCCCCGCTACATCCATCACACCATGTACACCCATCACATTCTTACCCAGGATATCATCCTGGACCAGATCCAATGTATACCATGCCAGAACAAGGTTTGTGAATCTTAATTATTTATACAAATAAAAATTTATTTCTTAAGCTATAAGAATTTTGTAAACGTATTATTACCAATCAAAAATGATAATATGATTTTAAAATAAAAATTTGTGTAGGTATTGGAGATATGGGCGTGTGGTCCGGTGCACCCGGAGCTAACAGATACACGCCCATCACACCAGGCTATAGACATTCTTATGAACATCAACAGAAAATGCATCAATACTCTCCGCAGCAGGTGATACTTTATTTTATATATGTACATTATATTTTTGGATTTCCTTTCATGTATTTTATACATATAAAGAAATTATTGAGAGATATTTAGTTTTGCTAATCTGAATTATACCTGTCTCCTTTAGGCTTCTGGGATAGGTGGATTACAAGCTCAAAATGGGGCATATATTCCAAGACAACCACATTTTCCACAGCCCTCATCACAACAGCTTTATGGACAACAACAGGTAAATAAAAAGAAGGAATTCTCATGATACTTAGTTATGCTATATCAATATATACGATAAATTTGGCTCAAAGGCCGTAAAAGATATTGAGGTATAAACGCGTCTTGTACTCTCATGGTAAAAATACGAAAAAGTTAAAACTGCATTTTCATTCAAATAAAGAGGTAAAGGTAAAAATTATTATTTAATTTTTGGATTAAATAAACTATTGATTTTGTAATTAATTTCATGGAATTCTTTTTGTTCGCAGAACTATCCCAATTACACACAGATGCATCCTCCAGCTGCAGCTCGGATAAGTCAACATCCCACCTATCATCAACAAATGGATGTAAATGCTCATCAATATGGCTTGCCACATGCTCAACAGAGTCATCCACCAATACCTCAACATCAACCGCACCAAAGTATGGCAGGTCATGGAGGGGGTATCGGTTCAGGAATACAAAATCATCCTAATCCCCACCTTCATCATGCTGGTGCGCCACCTTTGCATCACGTATCCCGTCAACCGCCAGTGCCGTCATCTACTGTCGGTCCATCACACGGTGTCCCGTCACAAATGCCGTATGCGTCGCCTCATCACTCAGTCCCAATGAATTATCAGCCTCATCAAGTGCAACATCCACTTGATGTAAATGTAACAAATCAGTATAATGCTGTTAAACCATCTGGATTAGAAACTGGCAGTCCACAATACCGGCCGCCATTCCCGCAGTTATCGCCCCAGATGTCGCCACGCGCGCAAGTATCCCCAAGGCAGCAAGGGCAACCTCAACTTTCACCGCGCCCTGTCATGTCTCCTGTTAAAGGGCCTAGCGCCTCACCTCATGGGTCGCGGAATTTAGTACAATCCCCTGCAGCTGGTCCTCCACCGGTCTCTGGTGGATTTACGTCACAAAATACTCTTCAAGCATTAGAGCAGATGGTTTTGCCAACTGGAGGAGAATATCCCTACCAACGCAATCCAGCCTCGCCAGCTGTTGGACATATTGTTTCATCGCCATCACAGTGGAATCCTACAAAAATACCAACTCCAATAAATAATGTTGTTCAAATGGAAAATTCTGATCAGCCTGTTAAAGCTGTTGAGCCGCCAGCAACAACGTCTACTATAAAACCAGAAGTTACTAAAAATATCCCACAGCTGAATATTGGTACAGAAAATAAAAATATGGATATAGGCCCAGTTAACACAGAAAACTTAAGTGAGGAAATGAATAGTAGTTCATTTGCACCAAAGCCTACGCCTAGTAGTATTGCACAGGAAAATGTAATAAACACACCTGGCAATTCTATGATTACATCCTCAAAACCGATAAACCCTTGTATTCCTGTAGATAATAAGGAAACAAAGGAAAGTACCCTTGGCTGTCAATCAACGGCATCTGTATTTAGTGCATTGAATAATTCTAAAGAAGAGGAAAAAATGGATATGTCTGTCAATGCAGAAAATAATTCAGACGATAAGCTTGGAAATGTGGAAAAATCAAGCAAGCCAAGCGATAATGAACAATTAAGGAATCAAGGGACACCCTTGTCTGCTGCTAATTTATTAACTCCGTCTAGTGAACATTCTCAAACAAGCTCTTCACAAAAATTACAAATACCTTCAAGTCACCCATCGTCCATAAACACTACTCCTAATACAGTCCCGAAGTTTGAAGGTTCATCATTAACTGTCCCTAGAAATCAAGGATATCAAAGTAATACCTTTCAAAATATTATTTCACCTGGAATGCCTCCCAATATATCTCCTAATATGTCATCAAGTATACAAAGCAATCAAAATTTGAACGTTATATCCACTTATCAAAGTGGTGTTACACCTGGAACGCAAGCTGCCGTAAATGTTCAAACAAGTCACCCATTGCAGCATACAAGTAATGTTTCTTCGACAATTCCTGTGCATAATCCACAAGGAACTATAACTGGTATATCAGCTACGGTGCCCAATGTACTAGGCAATGCACAACAGAACATGCAAAATACTTCCAGCAACATACCCAATGTACCAACAAATACATCTACTAATATTCCAAACATTCAAGTAGGTATGGCAATGGGAGGGCAAAATGTACATCCAGGTATGAGTACTAACATTCAAGCCACTCCACCAGGCATTATGCCAACAGTACCTCATAATATTAATCCAAATATGATAATTATGGGAACGAATATACCACATCCAGCTGCACCCATGCCTAGTATGTATTCACCACCATCCCATCACCAGGAACGAATTTCGTTACAGCAGCAAATTCAAGAAACTTACTGTTTACCACCGTCAAATGAAAATCAAGAAAAAGTTAGATGTTTACAAGAACGATTATCGATCCTCCAACAACATGAAACAAACGATAAATGTAATGGGGGACCGAACTGCATCTTGCAGAATCCCATTTATGGTACAAAAATGGTAGAAAGTCCACAAGTAACCAGTACAACTGGCAGAGGACGAGGAAAAGGTCCTGCCAAACCAAGAAAACCTCGAGTTAAGAAAGATAAACTAATGTCTACTCCACAATCACTTGATCAGTTGCCTGTGTCAGAAGATTGTGTTACTGCAGGTACGGGATTACAAAGTCATTCGGAGATTGATTTAGAAATGACTGAAGATGTAACTAATTTAGACAGTAGTGCTCTTTCAATTGATGATCTTAATGATGGTAAGATCAAAAAGCAAAGAGGACCAAGAAAGAATAAAGAAAGAAAACCACGCACACCAAAAGAACCTAAAGTTCCCAAAGTCATAGGAGATAAACCAGTAAAAGAGCGCAAAAAAAGGCAACCAAAAGATCCAAATGCTCCTAAAAGAAAGAGGAATGTTAAAAAAGGTATTGCTGAGATACAAGCAGACACAACTACTAGCAATGAATTACTAGAAAAGGATAGCACGGATAATATAAGTGATATGTCACTTAACAGCAGCCTTGTAATTGAACCTAATAAAAGTATGGTAAATACACAAGAACTGCCATTGGATGAATCGAATGTCACTGATTTTGATGACATTCCGGTCTCCAAAATAGCTATAAAAGATTTACTTGAGGAAGCTGAAGCAAAAAGAGAACAGAATGAAAAAGACGATGACCTAGATATTAGTTGTCAAAAGAAAAAGGCATCTAAAAAGAGATCATCTGCTAGTGGTAGTTGTAAAAAATTGATAACAAAGAGAGCATCAAGCGGCAAAAAGAAAAAACGAGGTGGTTTAATACCTGACTCTGACGGAGAACCTGATGATATGATGTCTACTCCCCCACCTTCACCTCCTCCGGAAGGTGATGACATTCTAAAGCGTCGTTCTGCGAGGAATACTCAGCGCAAAAAATATACAGACGATGTGATACTGCGATTGTCCGATGATGAATTTACTTTGACACCAGTAAAACCAGAAAAAGAGTTCGAAGATTTAACTACCGACACCAAAGAAATAATTAGGCCGGAAGGCACTCCAAAACCTAATTACATTTATGTTAACACGACGGAGGAGGATTCCATGATTGTACAGCACGTCCTTGCGTGCCGTATGGGCAAAAGAGAATTAAAAATTGAAGTGCCTCCAGTGGAGCCAAATTTAGACGGAACCTCAGAGAATCAAAATCCTACTAATGACGAAGGAATAAAAACAACTTTAGAAAATAATGAAAATCCTAATAATGTTGAAGAAAAGAAAGTTGCACCTGCAGAGATTGAGGTTGATAGAGAAAACAAAGAAAAAATAAAAACAGACATTGAGAAGGAAAACCCTGATGTGAAAACAAAAAAACCTACAATGGTTGATGTTGAGGAATATTTTGTTAAGTACAGAAATTTCTCATATCTTCATTGTGAATGGAAAACTGAAGAGGAATTGTATAAAGGAGATAAACGTATATACTCAAAAATTAAACGTTTCAAGCAAAAACAAGCTCAACAGTTGAACATTTTTGAGCTTTTAGACGACGAACCATTTAATCCAGACTATGTAGAAGTTGAAAGAATTCTAGACATGTCCGAAAATCAAGATCCAGCTAATAATACTACTGTTAAACACTATTTAGTTAAATGGAAGAGTTTGCAATATGAAGATAGCACATGGGAATTAGAAGAAGATATTGACGTAGATAAAATTAAACAATATAAAGTGTTTAGTGAAATACCACCCAAGGACAAATGGAAATTCAAAAAAAGGCCTTCAGCTGATAACTGGGCCCAATTGAAAGAATCTCCTCTGTATAAAGGAGGCAATACATTACGACCCTACCAATTAGAAGGTTTAAATTGGTTGTTATTCTCTTGGCATAATAATCGTAACTGCATACTAGCAGATGAAATGGGGCTTGGTAAAACTATACAGAGTTTAACATTCGTAAATTCTGTATGGGAGTATGGTATTAGAGGGCCGTTCCTCATTATTGCACCATTGTCGACTATACCTAATTGGCAAAGAGAATTTGAAGGTTGGACTGAAATGAATGTTGTAGTCTATCATGGATCTCAGCAAAGCAAAAGCATGATACAAGAATACGAATTTTATTATAAAAATGGAAAAGGAGAACCTATAAAAGAAATCACTAAGTTTAATGTGCTGATTACAACTTTCGAGATAATAGTAACGGACTTCCAGGAATTAAAGTCTTTTAATTGGAGAATTTGCGTGATAGATGAGGCCCATAGACTGAAGAATCGTAACTGTAAGCTATTGGAAGGACTAAGACAGCTTCATTTAGAACACCGTGTATTGCTGTCTGGTACACCTCTACAAAATAATGTTAATGAACTTTTTTCTTTGCTTAATTTCTTGGAACCTGCTCAGTTTTCTAGTAGTGACGCTTTTCTAACAGAATTTGGTCAACTCAAAAGTGAATCTGAAGTAAACAAACTACAAGCATTGTTAAAACCCATGATGTTGCGAAGGTTAAAGGAAGATGTAGAAAAGACTTTGGCTCCTAAGGAAGAGACAATCATTGAAGTTGAATTAACTAATATCCAGAAAAAATATTACCGAGCTATACTTGAAAGGAATTTTAGTTTTTTGCAGAAGGGAACTGCATCTGCTGCTAATATTCCAAATCTGATGAATACTATGATGGAGCTTAGAAAGTGTTGTATTCACCCATATCTTCTTAATGGGGCTGAAGATCAGATACAATTTGATTATAAACAAAGTAATGGCGAAGACAAAGAGGCTTATTATAAAGCACTTATTCAATCATCTGGTAAAATGGTTTTAGTTGACAAACTACTACCTAAATTAAAAGCTGGTGGTCATCGTGTTCTCATTTTTAGTCAAATGGTAAGATGTTTAGATATCCTTGAGGATTATCTTGTGTTCAGGAAATACCCATATGAAAGAATCGATGGACGCATTAGAGGTAATTTAAGACAAGAGGCTATTGATCGATTCTCCAAACCAGATTCTGATCGATTTGTGTTTTTATTATGCACAAAAGCTGGTGGTTTGGGAATCAATCTGACTGCAGCTGACACTGTTATAATTTATGATAGTGATTGGAATCCACAAAATGATTTACAAGCGCAGGCTCGTTGTCATCGAATTGGGCAGCAAAAAATGGTTAAAATATACAGACTGATTTGTCGCAATACTTATGAGAGGGAAATGTTTGATAAGGCTTCATTGAAACTGGGGTTAGATAAAGCTATATTGCAAAGTATGAATACAACCCAGGGTAAAGAGGCTGGACTTAAGCAATTATCTAAAAAAGAAATAGAAGATTTGCTTAAAAAGGGGGCATATGGTGCAGTTATGGATGAAGATAATGCAGGAGATCAATTTTGTGAAGAAGACATAGAGATGATTCTAGCGCGCAGAACGCAAGTTATTCAAATGGAGTCAGAAAAAGGTTCTACATTTTCGAAGGCCAGCTTCGCTGCTGCAGATCAGAGATCGGACATTGATATAAGAGATCCTGATTTCTGGAATAAATGGGCTAAAAAAGCAGAAATTGACACAACTGAAAAGAAAGAAGATGAAGATTTAATAGTTACTGAGCCAAGGAAAAGAACGATAATTAAAAGGTATGGACATGATGATGGTCCTATGGAAATGTCTGATATGGAAGTAACACCTGATTCTGATGAAGATGAAGAAGGTAACAATATTCCTGTTTTGCTCTTGTCTTTGATATATGTATATGGAATTATAGGTAATATAATTATTATTTATTTGTTTAGGGATAAGTCTTAGAAGCAAGAGGAAGAAAGATAAGCTCGGTAGAAAAGGAAGAAGATATGCAAGTGATGATTATGTTCCTCGACATGAAGGGGTTCCTATTGATGAAGAAGTGGTATATGGTTCTTGGACTAGATCAGAATGCTTCAAGATTGAAAGAGGGCTACTTACTTTTGGGTGAGTTTATAACAATAGTATACTCTTACGAAATTCACAGTGTGATTATTATTAATTCGAATCATTATCTACATATATAAAAGGCAATTCTGACTCGCTGACTTATATGTATATCAACACACAACCGTAACTACTATACCTAGAACCTTGAAATTTGGTACAGGAGTTCCTTTTATGGTGTAAGTGAGCGATAAGAAAGGATTTTTAGGAATTCAACCCCTAAGGGGGTTAAATCAGGGTTAAAAGCTTGTACATTAATATAATGAATACGAGTACTGCATTCGATTGAAACATTTTGATTTTCTTCTTATATATTATTAGTATTAGTTAAAAACTATGAATTTTATTTTAGATGGGCCAGATGGGAAGAAATTATAGATAAAAATCAATTTAGAAAGGGTTGGACTCTACCCGTAATTGAAGACTGTGCTCGAATTATCGTAAGTTTATTTACGTTTTTACTTTAATTGTACTTAAAATCATTGAGTTATGCCTATCCCATATGATGACTTGCCATGCTAATACCGAGGAAATGTAGATTTTCACTGAGTTAACTTGTACAATCTCTGAATTTAAATTTATATTAATCTTGATCATAACAATCAATATTCATTGTGTTAATACTAACATTATTATTTCAAGGTTTTGTATTGCTTACGACATTACAAAGGCGACGAAAAGATCCGTAATTTTATCTGGGATCTTATTGAACCTTGTGAAAACGGTGAAGTAACAATATCTAGAAATCATAGCGGTCTTCACAACCCTGTGCCTCGGGGTAGGAATGCCAAGAAGAAGAACAGGCTGAAGGATTTACCTAAACCTAATGATACACAAAAATGGGAGGACGTCAATCATTGGAGTTCGATAGAAAAATACGACTGTGAATTGTATTTAGAAAGCAGTTATAAGAAACACTTATTCAGACATGCCAACAAGTAAGTCAAAGTAATTGGTGTAGTCAATTTTTAACCTGTTTTCACTAGTGATCTAAGTAACTGTAAAAAATATGCAGCTTCTATGAGTACAATATTACTAATTGAGTGTTTCTACTTTCTTATCTCACTTTTTTCATTCCCAGAGTGTTGCTGCGGGTTAGAATGATGTATTACATTAAGCATGAAGTTATTGGGGATTATGCTACACAAATTGAAAACGGTACACATGCCAGGTATGTAGATTACTATTTTCGTAGTTAAAGGTGTCCTTTTTTTTAATAAATTTACTATTTTTAACTTCAAAACGGAGAGATTTTCATACAAAATACCAACTCATACTTAAACTCCTAAGAAGTGTAATTCATAATACGTCGCTATTTAACCAATAAATGGAATTCAAAAAATAATTTATCTCACATTTAAATATCAATGGACAAACTTATCAGAATCAAACCCACCGGTTCCCAAACGTAACCTTCAAAACGAGTGGCAAAAATATCCAACCACTGAACCGTCTATTCATAGTTATTCGTAGCAACAGAAGGCCCTAACATAAATATTTTTCACACAAGATTATCACCTGTCTCGCTCTAACTCGGCCGTGGCGCTATCACCGTCTCATTCAAAGATGGCTGCCAGCCAAATCGTTATTCGTTACGAAATATGAATTCTAATTATGAAGACAGTTAATAATAAAAGTTGCAGTGGTTTTAATAATCGTTGGAGTGGTTTATTGTGGTGTAATTGGTGATTAGTCGTGCAATTCAATGTCATAGGCTTGGCTTGTAATCTTATTATCCAAGTTCATTTGAATTTAATATAACTGCTATCTAGAGGGCCGCGAAAAACTTGCTTGGCGCTGTAAGCGTCAGTAGTAAGGAAATTTCAGCAAATTTCTTAAAAATTTACGAAGAAATTTGAGCCCTTGTAGGATTGGACGCATAGAAGGGATAGATATTAAACATACAAACATACATACGCTGAAACTAGTAACATCGTTTAAAACATTAAAACCAAACACCCGACTGCTTAAAACAAATTCATAATAATACATGTTTAATTCAACGTTTAATATGATTTTTTATCAAAATAGTCGAGTAAAATTATTACAATATGTATATTTTTAAATAGGTCTCTTTAGTAGCTTTCATTTGATGTTATCGTAAAAGTAAAAAAAATCGCCCCCCCTCCTTTTCCGCTATGTCCAGACGCCATTTTTTAATTATATAGCCTATGTCACTATGCAAACTGCGACGATTCTGATGATATGTCATACGTCACAATCTGTCAAGCCATTTGGACTGTAGCGCGTGCCAAAGATATGGACATACATACAAACATATAAACATTACCCTCTTTCTGATGGAGTCGGGTAAAAAAGATATATATAAGAAAAAAAACATTAATAAAACACAAAAAATGTTTCGTATTAAATACGACTTAATTGGAGATGGGGTTTTTAAAATAAACATTAATTTATACATTTTAATTAAAATCAAACGTCTCGTACTATACAAGTAACGTGTCTCGTGTGGCCTACAATGCAATACTTGTTAAACCGTCTGAGACAATCACTCATTCGTAAAAATTCAATGGTGTGCACTACACATATTGCATGTTGTAGGTTCTAAGTTATGATTGGAAAGTATGCTGTTTTAAAGTTAGGGTTGAAATTTTAAAATTTAAACAGAGTGCAAAATAAGAGTAAATAAATATTGTATGCAATGTAGTGTGGAAGTGTAGTGAAGGTTTACTTGACGTCAAAATATAAAGTTAACCTTAAGTTTGTTTTTTATATATCCCTATTGTAATACTAGATCAGGCCATCAAACTATAACAATGAGATTAAATAAGTTTTTATAACCTTTCCGTATCGTAAAAGTTGTAAAGCGAATTTTACGACAATCATTCAATTGCTCATTATACGACTGCTGATTTCTACTCCTATTGAAGAAAAATGTTATTAACTGAGGACGCCATTGAGACAATTATAGGCAGATTTGGAAGATATCAAATATGGATTTTATTTTTAATTTCCTTTGGTCGCGTACCCACAGAAATGCAATTATCAAATGTGGTGTTTATAATACCGAGTGTGGATTATGTTTGTTTAGATGAAGGTGCATTTAATGCAACTAACTATTGCCCGTGCGAATATCCCGAATACGACAAGAGCACCATAGTTAGCTCGGTGACAAGTTCATGGAATCTTATATGTGAGAGAAAGCAGCTGGCCAGCTTGGCACAGTCTATGTTACAAGTGGGAATCCTGGCAGGAAGCTTGTTTTATGGACATGTCTCCGACAGGTAAGTTGGCTATTTTAAATCAGTTGTTACATCAATTTTTGGAGCAGTTTGCACTTTAGGTAAATAAGTAAATATAGCTACATATATTCTTTAATTCTTCAGTTTAATATTTGAAGTAATAATATTGGTACATGTTTTGTATTTCATATGTCACTGTGAAATGGAACATTCAACATTTAAGTCAATACCCGTAATTGGGTCAATAAACATAAAGTCTCAGAGTCAAATTATAAAAAATGTGTTGAACTGCTACTTTATTCTAGAAGTCATACATACATGTGCCAGGTGGTCAGTGGCGTAACTATACCGTTCGGGGCCCGTGGCAAATTCATCGGATCGGATCAAAAAAAATAAATCAAAGACAA
>DWND01000250.1:0-11400 GCA_018250195.1 Cecropterus albociliatus | reverse complement strand
ATTCATTAGATTTTACACATTTTGAAAATGATTGTGAGAAATCTATTAATTTGCATCGTTTAGCGTATATTTTTACCAAATTGAGGCTAGACGTCATCATAAAAACACGGTTTTTCGTTAGAGTCATTAAGATACGTTTAAAAATAAATCACTAAGAAATTAACAACAGTCAGTTAGGAGTTTTACATGATGCTCCAATATTAATGGATATTAAAAATCTCAGAGCGGAGGAAAGTACCTAACTTTCCTACTCTATGAGGTTTACATTTAAATTCATGGTACAGTCGGACTTACGACATCTACAATCTCCTAATCAAATAATATAATCCTAATTTTATTAAATCTAACGGTACAGCTTCTGTGCAGGCTTGCCATCCATTCAGGTTTGGATATCTTCCAGGGCTTTAAGGGTTCATGTTACATCATTCATTCATAGTATAAAACACAAATTCATGAAATGATGAATTGGCTCTTAAACTGTATCCACGAACATTATGGAAACAAGATTCTTTATTTGAATTTATATGCTCAAAATCTTGTCCCGGGAAAACATCTCGATTTCACTTACACATCCGTCGTTCATAAGTGTATGAAAATGTACTTTTACTAGGTAGCTGAATCTAGCTAAAGGCTCATTGCTTTTAAAATGCCGTTCAATTATTTTATAAATCTTTAAATATATGACTACTGGCGACTGTGGTAATCTAAATTGCATGCCATAAAAAACGAAGAGACGACGCGACAAGTTTCGAAATATAGCACGCACGAGAGGTAAGGAGATGCCTATGTAAAATATTGTAGATATGCAACCATGCTTAATCAACAAATTTTACTAGATCAGCATTATGGAAACAGGATTTTTCTAGATCAGCATTATGGAAACAATTTAGATAACATTTTTTTGTTAATAAACGTAATTTGTAAAGCTGCTATTATGAAAATGGCAATTATTCGATGTCTTCTACCCAATTTAATAATGGTTAATGGATTTAAGTAATTGCAATACGCCACAACTTAAAAAAGTTGAATAAAATAAAAAAAGCTTAAGAATGCTAGCTAATAATTTTGCTAGAACGATTTTGTTTTACGCCAATTCAATCAATTCTTATAAGGAAAACATAAGCTGGAAAGATGATACTATAGTTAAAAAATATATATGTTTAATTAAACAGGTATCTAGGTAAGTTTCGTGTACATAGCTAATATGTGTGTACATGCTCAAAATAATTGCAAAATAAAAAAACCCCATTCATATGTGCTTTACCTACAACTATTCTACAATAACTCATTGATCTCTTACATGTAAGATTTATACATGTAAGATTTATCTTACATATTACATTTGTAAGATTGGGGAGGGTCCTCCCCAATATTACAAATAAATTAGGATTTAATTGACAGTGGTTAAAGTATATTAAAGCGTGGGTGGCTTCAGACAAGAGACTTGCGCTGTCATTTCAATCAACGCCTATAGTTAAGTAAGTAAAACAAACACTCTGTGGAAGAAATGAAATTCCAGTAAGACTACAATGTTGCAAATGTGCAATGTATCGGCGCAAGAGCGGCGGCTAACCCGGGAGTCACACTGACATTGCGTATAGTCCGGCATTCCATATGGAATGCGGTCGCTTGACCGGCCGCGCACCGCCCCGCGCCGACGCCCGCTCTCCTCCATGTTTTCTCCATTCGTTCGTTTCCGTCCATATGGAATCGTGGGATAGATACAACGTAAACGAATTTAACATACTGCAAATATGCTTATCTACCTACTACAAAGTGTGCAAAATTTTCTTCACTTCTGAAAACTGTGTCCTGTTTACAGATGACGTCATAAGGTGAAAAGCAGGATATTTTAGGAAAATTCAATATTTGAACATTAACATAGCTAAATATTTAGGCTAAAATGAGGAAGGACTGAAGACATTCGCGAGGATTCGGGAGTCGCAGTTCTTTCTCGATGTTCCAGAGCGTATCGACGATCAACGAGACAGCCGCCGCCACGTCGCGGCGACACGACGTCCCATGCACACGAGCTATGTTCGCCGAATCGAGAATTTCACTCACCTTCGCGGAAAAGCCGTCGATCGTTATAAATATCCAGCGAGTCAGACGCAAAGATAATCCGGTTATCGTCCGTGCAGCACAAGTACTCACAACACCAAAACGACAACATAAATAAACGCGGGAGGAGCCGTCGACTCCGGGACGGATCGTTCACTGGCGACGCACTCCTTGCACCTTTCGAAGTGCAACTCGGAAAAATGCACAGGGCGGGGTTGTCGAATGTCATAAACGGTCGGATCCAGAGGTCGGAGGCCTGCGATTCGAGAGTGTGAAGGCGCAGCACGCCAACGTTCGACACGACGGCGCGGAGCGGACTGAAGTGAAGTGAGCGAAGGCGGCCGGCGGCGGGCGCGGGGGCGCGGCGACGTGGCGCGGCTGGCGCGGGGCCCTAGCAACGCCGCGCGGCCACCAGCACCGCACCTACCGACCGCCACTCGATCCGCCGCCGAATCGATCATCCGACTCAGCACCATCTCATTCGCGCGAATCAAAATCCAGCTGATTTCTATCAAACCGGCCAAATACCTACGTACCACACGAGTCCTATATACGACACTTTACAGAACTTTTTATCTGTTTACCTACCCGAGTTTACAATCTGGTTTATCTCTCCAAGTCGATTTGTTGCTAACTCTGATATTCCCACTGCTACTGTTTATGTTACAGTAAGTAATCACAAAATGCAATAAGTAGAACGTAATTTTCATGTGGTAGAATTCCTTAATTAAAAAAATGTAAACCACATAACTGCGATGGATTCTAGGCACTGAATGGAAGCTGATTTGTCCTCAATAAACTAGCACTACTAATCCTCTACTACCCTCTAAACCTATGCATATTTTTGGAAAACAGGAAATCCATAGTACAAATCTCGTTACCTCTATGACTTTACCCACCGGCAGATCTGGGATTTTTGCTTCAAGGCTTTAATGATGAATGGATGTATGAAGTTTTAAAGGGCGGATGAACTCATGTATTGCTAGCATTATTATTTATATTCTCCAGTGATTGTAAATACAACGAATTCTAACAGGTTCATTGTAAATCTTTATTAACCCGTACCGAAGTTATAATACACAGAGTTAAGGTAAGTCAGATTTCATTGTTGCTTTGCACGGCTATACGCGAGACGTCGCTCCTCCGCAATCCTATCATTATTGCACTTTCTTTCCCATTGTTAGTGATGAAATCAGTTTTACTATCTCTGATGATCGAGTAAACGTCGGTCGGCGAGCGCCGCGACAGTCGACGACTGCAATCCATGTTGTCCTTTCTCCCGCTACAGCTTACACGTCCGCTCTAATATGCATTGCAACGTTTCTTTTACATACATTAGGATTACATAGAAATACTTAAGAGTTTCCACTTCTCTATTGTAAAAGTAGATTCGATTTGATTAGCTTAATATTTGAAAGAAAATAAAACAATCAGATATTTTAAGATATTTAATTACCATTATTACAATCACAGAATATAACATTTACTTCTTGCATATCTTACACAAGACTTAATAAAATATAATTCTTAACGATAGTTTTAATGTACCTACAAAATTAACTTACATTTGAAACTAATTTAGACCGGATTAGAGCATGAACTATGCAGAAATTATTTTATCATTTATCAGTATCAAATTATATACAAAACAAATCTTTATTAAATTTTACCGTGCTTTTATACAATCACAACAAAAATGATAAAACCTTGTTTACTACTCTTAAGTCTGAGGCATTGTAAACTACTCTGAAACTTCAAAAAGCCTAAAATCGAGACTTAACGCACGGAAAACCTAAACTATTTATATTATCTTAAAATATTCCGAAACTTCGGGTATTGCTGAGAATTTTGTCATGGCCCTTTAAAATAAATAGTGCCTACATTTTACAAAAATAATGCTACATGTAAAATTGAGATCTTTATATAAGCATTTATTTGCACTATTTCATGTCATAGAAACGTCGAGAGTTTATTACAATTAAATAAACACACTAGTGTTCATAAAATTCGAAATCGAAGTTTATATCGAACCCCTTCAATGGAGTATTGTTTATATACGAAGTCTGCGTGCCGTCAAGTTCTTGGTCGCGGTCGTAGATATCCATAAAAGTCGATAAAAGTTAGAGATTTAAAGAAGGTAGGTTTTCCGCCCTTCTCGCGCTGGTTTTTTAAGAAGCGTTTCATGAAGTCACAATGGTGAAAAATGAAAACTTTTTTCGAGTTGGGCGGAAATGGTAGTTCCATTTATCCATCAACCCACCCAGTTGTATTTTCATTCTCAAAGTGATCTTTAGTAGGTATATCTCCTTTTAACGTTAGCAAGAGATCCAGACATGTAGACGATTTTCCTATATTATAAATTGAGAAATATATGTGCGGTTCGATTCTGTTGTCAAAAACTTCCTCAAACTTTATTTTAAAAATTAAATCAATGTTGTTGAGGCAGTGGTATCCTAGTTGTTGGGAACATTACACATAGAACCATGTTAGAAAAATCTATAAGTACATGAATATGATAGATTTTGTAAAAAGCAAACGACAAATATCTATTTTTATTTATTACTAACGATGGCTTGATTTCGATGTGACGCCACTTCGATAGTAAATTTTTATAGGGTGTTATTATCTATGTAATAATGCAGTTTACTAACGGAATGACATCAAGGATCAAATTGTGCCCCCAATGAAAACAGGAATAACTCTTGAGTATCGCCATGGGCAAAAGTAATGCACCCATCCTGTCATAGTCTGATTTCGCAAATGCCAATAATCAGACTTATATCCGTTTTCACTAGGGATACACACAGAATGGCGGCTAGCGTTTCCGCGCGAAAGTTTAAAATTGTAAATTAAAAGTATTCTTTAGGGACACTTTTCGATTTTAGAAATTGAAATAATATTTCGGTACCTTATTAATACTTCCAGAATCATTAGAGACATTTTCAGAATTTTATTATATCCCATTCCATTTTAATTTCATTATATGGAGCCATTACGTAGGTACCGATGAAGTTATTTAAACCGTCTCAAGAAGGGAAAAATATTGATGAATAAGTAGTATTGTGAGACCAAAAGCCTATTTTTCATCTTATACAGAAATAAGCAAGAAGGCAATCAACTGTTAAATGGGCACTGGGGCCATACATACATGTTCAAAGAACTTCGTATGGTTAATTTTTTTTTAGATAATTACATGTAAGTAGCTCCTTCTGAATTATATTGAAAGCCTCAAAAAATGTATGTAACTGACAATTCCATTCAAAGAGAAACACAACAACGCAACGAATTTAAGAATTTTCCTACCTTTTAAAACTGTATGGAAGGATTACTTTACCACATTAGTCCCCGTGTGGGCGTAATGCCCCAGAGAATCGATAGTACACGTTATTTGGGGCCTCTTGATAGTCTTTTGATGCCATCTATAGAAATCATTTACGAGCAAAACTAATAGTCATATAATGACATTATAATACGTTTTTGAATATAGCAAGCTTAAGGTACCGTGCCTTTTCGATGTTAAATATTTAGTGATCGGACACCTTACTGGATCTCTTCAATTTTGAGTTGTCTCCCATATTAAGATTAATATTGGCCTGTTGACAAATGACTGAAAAAGTTTCACGCTGTAGTTTATTTATTTGTATAGCTATAGTATATTTGCTTTTAATAACAATTTCGAAGTAACATGATAAATTATTCTATGCATGCCAATTAAATAAAATACTGAAGGAAGCAATACAGAACCGATAAGTAGCTCAGACGAAAATACGTTTTTGCCTACCCATGGGGTCTTGAACATAATGTCAGAATTTAATATTTTTTTACTGTATTTTTTACAAGGAGTTGCTTAAATTATTTTGACTCAAACTTCTTGCAAAATGTGTATTCACAAGAGGTGGGTATACTGCTAGAATACGTCAGGTCAGTTTATTTTACGTATTTTACATATCACTTGTATTTCCAGGGTTTATAGCCATGGGTGCCACGCGGGGTCCATGCGGCACAGGTTGTCGTGGCTGTTGGCGGCCGCCACCAGGGTGGCCACCTTGCTGTCGGGCCCGTCGAACAGAGCCAAGGAGTTTAGCCTATTCATGATCACGGTGACTGCTTTCGTCACCATGCTGATGATGGTTTCGTTGTCCATTTCCATCGGCTTGTTGTCAGATGTGCCGGCCGTCGACAGCCCAGACTTATCCTCTAAACGTTTCCTGTACCCGGTGACCATTTCGTCCCGCAAGATTGTCCGCAAAATTGACTGGATCTGAAAGAGATATACCTTTTTTAGTTATCATGCCGATGATCCTGTCTCGCTATTAACGTTAAGGCGTTCTACAAACAAAACTGTTTCTGTTCACTGGCCAAGCATTTAGATGTCAGAAAATCACTTCAAAAATCTACGGAATGTATTATTAGTAGTCTTGTTGAAATAATGATTTATTTTAAGTTCCACGTTAACTTTATGAAAATCAAAGGTTTTGCTTGCATGT
The DNA here is from genome assembly GCA_018250195.1 of Cecropterus albociliatus. Classification (NCBI taxonomy): domain Eukaryota; kingdom Metazoa; phylum Arthropoda; class Insecta; order Lepidoptera; family Hesperiidae; genus Cecropterus; species Cecropterus albociliatus. Next base: position 4,852 of record DWND01000250.1, on the reverse strand, counting down.
ATCAAACTATAAAACCAAATTTAATTCTCGTTGTGTTTAAATGAATATTACTTGAAGAAAAGAAAAACCGAGTTACAAACACATAATTTAAAGAGACTTGAACTGCTTAAGACTTGAGCGCAAAGAAATAATGATTTAAAAAATATTTACAAATATTTTTAATTATTAGATAGTACAAGCAAAGCATTCGCATTATACCAATTGTTTTATCTATTATCAAACATCAAACACACCAATAAACATTCTACAAAATGTATATTTTCTACTCAACTACAAACATCCATTCGCATTCAACACTAAAATACTCAATGTAAAAACATCTACCACTTACTGTTTATCATAATGTAGAGTAAAGCACAATAAAATACGTCTTCAACAAATACTTAATTCTTCATCCATGCGGTTTGTCCCTTTCCATATACATATAGGATTCAAACTTTACCTTGAAGTTGGGTGTGACAAGACAGCGGGCTACCGCTATAGCTGAGGCGGTTAGGGGCCCGGTGATGCCGATGTTCGTGAGCAACTCTGTGATATTCGGGGTCAACCGGAACGGTACTGGCCTGTTGCCGTCTAATTCACCTAAAAAGGTTCCAACATCTTAAGCCAACATACAGGTAATGATACATTGCAACAAGATTGTATTCCAAAAGTAAAAAAATAAAAAATAAAAGTCAGGTCTTGCATATGAAGACGGCGACGCAATGACACCATCTATGCTTCACAGATATCTGCACTATATTTGACGTATTTGTCAAATATAGTGCATATTTATACAGATTTTAGCAAGCTGAAAAAAGTATAGCACAATGTATGAATATATATTTTCATCTGGGATTTTTATAATCTGTCATCATTACAATATATCAGAATATTAGACAAGAAGCCTCGTTTTCTTTGGAACCTGAAAAGAATTTACAATGTATATTGGTATGTCACAGCCCCGGATCTTTAATTATTCTTAAGCGGGGCAAAAACTTAAAAACGCTGCCCCTGCGCTCTTGAATTTTTTATTACCATCATTTCAGCCATCAAATGTTCAATAATAGGTGGTCATTAAAACGTACACGTGTCAAAGTTAAATCAATTATGAGTTGGGCATTCGTTTGCAAGGTTTGAATTTGCCGCCCTCTGAACTTGCCGCCAGGGGCATGGGCCCCGCCCCCCCCCCCCCCCCAGATCCGCGAGGCTGCTATGTCGACTTATAAGTTAAAGATTCATGCATACCAAGCGAGTCAAACACTCGTACATGTCGAATCGGCTAATACACGTAATAATTCTATCGAGCGTACAACCATACACACTAGAGTACGATCAATTGAATCGCTGGTCGCTCCTCCCCGACAGTTCACGTTGACTCGATCAGACTCCCAAACGATTAGAGGTTTTGCTAATAGCCTAAAACTTTGATAAATAACATGACGTGATTGCGAACGAATAAAAACCTGTTTCTCGCATGCAAGGTTCAGTCAATGTCAATGTAAATATTGGTCTTCATTAGCATAAAATCGTGAATTATGAATATTGTCTAATGTTAATTGACTAATTTCCAATTCTTTGGAGTTTCAAAAGAATAAATACACGGATTTAAGAATAAGTAATAACTGTTATTAAAATAAAATGTTATTAAAAAAAATGTTGTAATTACAAAAATGGTCTCAGTATAATATGATCTCTAAAACATCATGTTGTGTTAAAAACTGTTTTTTTTTCATTATATCAATTGGTTTTATATTTAAATAGTTATAACATATCTTATTAAATAGATTCTATTCTTTCAATTTAGGATTAACATTAGTTCCACATTTAATTGATGACATATTTTAAAATATCTACATATACAAAGTAAGTAAATTGAAAAACTAGCACATACGAGGAAATTGTAAATTTGAATTTCCTTGTTGACTTTATGTTTTCAAAAAATAAAATCACAGTAGTTCTTGTGAATTAAGGGCATACAATATTATAATGTGAATGTAATTCATCTTCATTGTCCAACAACTTGAGTCATGCGCGTTTTTTGTAATAAAAATCCCGAACTGTCAGTTTGTCAACTTATGTCCATCAGGTATGGGTTCACTTAGTCAGTCTGTCAATCACGGAGCGATCCGTAAATAGTTCTATCCAACAACTTGATCAAGGAAAAATATTGCTAAAAAATATGTCAGCATGTCAGTCAATCACGGAGTAAGGTTCAATATAGTCACGCTGACATTTAATCAAGTCTTGGAGTGTAGATAGGTCTTTTATTGGTCCTACATTTCAATTACCAAAAAATATTATGAAAACTAAAGACCCTACTGTGAAAACTAAAAATAAGTAGCCGGGTTTTGGGTTTTTGTAACAATATATTAAAATTAACGTTTTTCAAGATTGTTTGTCAAATTGGTAACATAAAATTACTTTATGCATGTATGTATATATTCGAAATGGTGTATGTACTAGCTTTCTGTTAATACCCATATCGTCATGATACTAAATATCGTCTCCACCCCGCGTTTTTCTGTATTTACAGGCGCCATTTTTTTAAATATTAATTTTATGTCACTCTGCAAACTGAGTCGATTTTAATGATAAGTTTAATCATAACCACAAATAGACAAATCGTTAAGCCGTTTGTGCTGTAGCGCGTACCAAAGTGATGGACATACATACATACATACATACATACATACATTCGCTCCGAAAACATTACCCTATTGATGCAGTCGGGTAGCAACAAAACAACAGCGCAACAGAGAGTCGACAGTTACCTGTAGCGTCGTCGACGTCGAACTTGTAGTAGGCGACGTTGATGAGCCCCGAGTCCTGGTGCACGTACAGCATGTCCGGGTTGAGCCGCGTGAGGTGCAGCACGTACTCCGCGAAGCTGGCCAGCGCCAGCTGCAGCGTCAGCATCTTGCGGAACGTCCAGTAGTCCGTGGGCGCCGCGAACGCGCCCGCTGCCCATTCACGCACCATGCCCTTTGGGACCATTGTTGATTGCACCTGACAAAAACATCGTCGAATTAAGTCCCACACGTACGTATCATTTGTAATAATTTATTTGAGTGTTGAATCATATTTATACTAACAAGCATTGGCAAGTTAGTTGTGGATTATGTGGTTCTTTAGAAATGAATTTTTAAACCGAAAACACACAGAAAATTTTAGAAAATCGGTTCACCTATTTTCTATAAGAAAACTCCAAACTCGCAACTCGAAATAAATAAATAAATAATGCTTCCAAATAATCTAAAATCATTGATTTAAATTGTGTCAAGCGGTGTATAAATCTTTATAAATATGTAAATTTTTCGTTTCGTTTCCTTATTATTGAGTGACTGTTTATTAAAATCAAAATATCTATTTCTTAAGTAAGCTTTTTGTTTCTACATATTTTTAATATATTTCTTTAATATATTTCTCAATAATAAACAGTTATCACATTTATCTGTACACATAAACAAATTTCATTCAAGCACAACTTAAAATATTGGCATGCATTTTATAGGCGATTCATACTAACATTTTATATCAAGGTTTTATTTTGCATAAGCAAGTTTTTATTACACAAATAGTATTCCGTTATGTTATTTTTCTATCCAGCCTCAAATACCACATGTAAATCCGGTATAAAGGCACAAATGTGAGCCACGGATCTCGGTTTAGGAATTCGCTATTGTAAAGGTCGTCAGAAAGACCAGTTACGCTGGAATACCTAGTGGCATGTACGAACAATTTCATACGTATGCATCGCTGTGTGTAGACAGACTGAGTCTGGAATAATTCTATTAAATATGTCAATCATCAGGGTCGTATTCATCGTCGTCGTAAATGAATTCTCTATACCTATTTTTTGTGCCTTGTTGTATAAGTATAACACGGCATATTACTATAATTTATCAATGTTATTGTATACTGATTAAAAAATAGAAAAAAAAAACATATAACTCAATTTATAAATGAACTATGTTCAATGACATTGAATGTAAGTGATAATAAAAGCATATACAATTCTTTCACTTTATCTGGTGACTTATAATATCCATAAATAAACTTTTATCTTATCAACAGGTATGTAACTTTCTTTAATTAATCATTTTAATGACATTAATAATGAGACTTCAATAAAATCAATTTGAGTCACATAAGTAAAACAACTTTTTACAACTTTTTAGTCACAACTAGGCGAAAGCTAAACTCGCAATAACGCCCTATCCATTTTCAGGATAAAAAACAGGCCTCTGTTCAAGTAATCTCTCAAATTACAGTTACTTTGAAACGTATAGTTTAACCAATTATTCGTGTTACTTATTGACAAAGTTCCGTGTTATCAATAAAAAATATGATTTATTTTAGTAAAATTCAGACCACTGAGGATAAATGTTTAAATATTGATTTAATTGTATTGTTTTGGTTTGTTAAAAAAAAAGTATTGATCCGAACAAACAAATACCGACTAATTAAACACTACTGTTTGAGAAGCTGCTCAATGTAATCACGGTTTAGGCTTATAATCTCGCCAACATAAACTATGTCATGTCGAACGGCGGGAGGAAGAAAGGAATTTCGTAACAGATAAACCAGCGTAAGCGCATGCGATAAATATCTAACAAACATTGTCGCAACCGACGCCAAAGTTTTCATAAGGTGTTTACTTATTATGCTTGGATAAGTAATCTACTAACATTAGGTGTTTATCGGTTTCCATAAAGATAAAATCAAAATCATACTCGTATATGGTAACCCGTCTTTGTCATTTTTTTCCTTTTTTTTAAATGAAGTAGCAAACGAGCAAGCAGCCCACCTGATGGTAAGTGGTCAATGCTGTCCATGGACATATGTAAGCAACTTCATATAGAACAGGGGT
>DWND01000249.1:0-11407 GCA_018250195.1 Cecropterus albociliatus | reverse complement strand
CAACCAAACAAACTCTACTGCTTTATAATATTAGTATAGTATATTATAGTATATAGTATAGATGGTAATATGAAAGTCTGAAAACCAAAAGGTGTAGTGATGTCACTAAAATAGCCTCCATTTTTAAATAGCGAAAAATAACGAAATCAAAAGTAGCTTACAGACTGACAAGTTAAATATCCATGCAAAATTTCATGTAAATCGGACCGTGATTCTTGCGTGATTGAGATACAGACACACACCATCTCATTCTCATATATTAGTACAGATTAAAATATATAGCGGCACGTGGGCTTACTATAGGTGATTCTTGTCGGGTCGATTCCTGACACTAATACATTTCGGTGAATTTTTAAAACATTATTGGACGATGAATCATTCATTGATTTTCTGTTATGTCGGTATGAAACCACAAAACTCATGCTGCACGAGGTCAGTCGGTTGGACAACTTGGATTCGGCCTTACCTTTTTGGTTCAGTGATAAATAAAGTAGTCCTTAAACGGACATGTTGCTCAATAACAAAGGGACATTATGGTACTGGCTTTTATACGAGATTTAGTTTTAATTACCCGACTTCGTCAGAAGAAGGTTAATGTTTTTCGAGCTTATGTATGAATGTTTCGTTTGTATGTATGTCCATTACTTTGGCACGCGCTACCGCCCAAACGGCTTGAAGGATTATGACGTATGGCATATCATTAGAATCGTCAGTTTGTACTTTTTAGTGACACAGGCTACATAATTTTCAAAAATTGCGCCTAGAAATAGAGAAAAAAGGGAGGGGAGGGAGGGGAGGGACGATTTTTTTTACTATTACGACAATATGCGTATCAAATTAAAGCTAGTAAATAGACCAATCTGAATATACTATAATACTTTTACTTCAATATGTTGACAAAAAATAAAAAAAAATTAAATTCAAAATATATCATTATGAACAAAAAAATCGTTTTAAGGCATTTGGGGTTTTTGTTATAATGTTTTTAATGATGTTACTAGTTTCTTGTTTAAGGTTATAAACAAATGTTTATTAATGCAAGTAAAATTATTTAACGATCTTCTTAGTGGACGAAAATAATTTGCAGCCCCCAATTCGATGCGACTCAATAAAATAAAATCATAAATATTTTCATATGCCTGAAGCCACGAACCATACGAAGTATAAATGAATCACTCAGTGACGCGACAAATACCCGCGTTTTACATTATAAATTGATGTTAACAATCAATTTTCATACAGTCACACCCGAGAAAATATTTTAATATACAAAAACCAAATTCCTTCGTTTAGTGTTGATTCTGTTTTGGGTCTGGGTGTTTGTGTATTCGTATTTGTGTGTCCACTGTACCCAAGACACAGGAGAAAATCCTAATGTGGGGCTATGAGGTTAAGAGATGGTTAAAAAAATACAAAGTATTACAAAGTAAAAAGAGAAACCCGCTGAGTTTCTTGCTTTCTTGGATCTTCTCAGTTGAGGTCATCTCCCCAAACCGATGGTAGTGTAAGACTGATGGTACTGTAAATGACAATTTGTAAGTGCCCCCGTAGGCCTATACAAAATAAAGACATAAAGAAAGCGTTTTCTTATCGAATCCAATAATAGCACAAATAATAAATATCTTTACCGTGTCCACATCTGCCGTCCATGGACATCTGTTATCTACCCCGAACAAAATAGGTTTATGTAAGGTAGTCACAGTTGCGTTACTACCGCCGTGGACTAAATGGAAACGCCTCGGATAAGTATGCCTCCATTATCAAAACTCTGAAGGAATAAAATTGAAGTCCCTACTTCATACCCGCTTCACTTCACTGCTCATTGAAATGGAGTTCAATTCAAATATTGAAATTGGAAGTTAATGACTTAGTCTGATAAGTTTTAATGTATTTGCAAGATTTTACAATTCAGTTTAAAGTAGCTCTTGAAAAATTACTTAAGAATATAATGTCATTCTTGATTTGTAATATAAAATTAATTCGATTGTCGAATACATTTCATGTTAAAATAGATACATATTATGGTATTGCCTTAACGAGACCCAGACTTATTATGCCTTATAAGGAGTGCAGAGCACGCTCAGCTCTACATTAGGAGCAGAGCTCTCGCTTCCGACTGTGGTTCATACCATAATTGTAAATGACTGAATATAGTTGATGGTGTGATCCCTCTGCGAAGCAGTTATAGTGCAAACGAGGCGGCGAAGAGAGCCAGAGAGAATAATACATTTTCTGTGTCGTTTTGTCGCAGGCGCACGGAACGCTGGAGCGATTTTGGCAGAAAGCCCTTGGAGGCAGATCTAGGCGAATCCAACACCGGTCATTACGTTCAAACCACCCGAGATGTCGTATGCGTTTCGCATGCACATCTCACGAGGAACACTATTGGGAGGGGCTCCTACCCTCTTTGAACGTGGCTTAATCATACACTGACGTTGCTGAGCCACGATCATAATGCTAACGCTTTCTGAAGACCTGCCCGGTCACGAGATAGAGTTAAGAGCATTTAGAATACTTTAGAGGAACACCGCGGTGTTTCAAGTCCGTATGAGTCGGACAAACTGCTTATATAAACCCTAGCTAGAGGGGATCTATGAGCATTTCTCCGCTGGAAAAATTACATATGGTAATAATAGTTAACCTTTATGAGAACCGGACGCATCGAGAATCCTCACTGTCCAACTCTGCACTATTTTTATTTATTCGCTAGAAAATAAAAATCTTTCATACAATCCCTAAACGAAAATTCTCTCAGACTTATCTGATATGAAAGATTTTTATAGAATTCTATAACATAACGTAACCTATTATACTCAGCATACCGTCAATCCTTTTGTCCAACAAAACCACATCGTTCAAACACAAATAAAATGTAAACTCGTGTTTTGCATCAGTAGCATCAACATTTTCAATTGTCTCTCCTGTATCTAACATATTCCGTTTATATCTACTACCTGCGTACCTGTTTTCGTAAAAAATATACAGGTCTTTGAAGGCAAGTCTGCCTAAAAGAAAATAATAGAGGATCAACGGTGTAGGTTCAGTTATGTTTTTAAAAGAAACCCAAAAAGCTCAACATTCATTGTATTTATTAAATAATTTCGGAGCGAACAAGTAAATTTTAGAAAACAGTCTCGGCTAGAAAATGCATACGCTTGCAATTAAGTTATTCCTTGCTCTCTGTAATAGTTTATTTTTTTTTTTTTGTTTTCACGCGAATCCACAAAAGGAGAAAGAAAATCATGAAGTACTTACAATCTTAAAGTGGGACAAAACAGTTAGCAGTTCTCTTGGCGAACAGTTAACAGAACAGAGACCGCAAGTCTAATCCATTAGCAAGAAAACCACTTTATGCTAAGACTTTTAAACGATCTCGACAAGACAAGACTGAATTACAATTTCTAGTGCTTGTTATCTATAAAATCCATTTCCTGACTGTGCTTTAGTATAAAGGGGCGATGTACTGCTTACACCACACTTTATTGTCCTCATTACACTTTTTTAAAAATAAATAAATGTACATATTAAGATTTGCAAAGAAACGCATATGTTAAAAAAACAGCGAATTAAATCATAGACTATGAATACGCAACCATTTCACCTTGCAAACAAAATAGAGTTAAATCAAATTCTCATCAATTTAGACAATGACACAAGACACATCCTCTTCCACTTCCAAAATGAATGCTAAATAATAATCATAGACACTTTAAATCTAATTTTATTTTAAAATTTGCAAATTTAAAAGTAGCAAAAAAGCCTATCAAATTTCCAAAAGAACTCATAGACTGTAATGTCTGTAATCCATCTCTGATAGGTTGAAAGTCCTATCCGAGACCGACTACAGTGCCCTTAGTACGTGTTCATTACGTTTCCTCGAAACAATCGTTGTGTAACGTTTTCGCTCATCGTTGCGAAGTACTTTGCAAGGAAACGTAAACAATAATTGTTTTGAGGAAACTTGTTTTCAACTCGTCCTGAGGGCAATAAATGTAATTTTACCTATACGTACCAAATAAGTATAACCCGATTAATCTATACCGATATTATAAAAAGCTAAAGAGTTTGTTTGTTTGGTTGAACGCGCTAATCGATTTGATTTCTTTTTGTGTTAAATAGTACAAATATTGAGGAAGACTATAGTAGGATCACGTTATGTTTGTTTTTTCTTATGTAGTAGCGGGTAAAATCGCGTGGCAAATCTAGTCTCTCATATTATTACACTTTACAAAAAAAAGTTTTATCACTCTAGAGCAGAGGTCGGCAACCTTTTGAGTCGGAAAAGTTAAAAATTACAATTTACGAAATTTCAAAGTTTTTAAAGAGCCACAATTGTTTTTCTTGACAACAATAAATAGCTTATTTATGCTAAATTTGTTATCGCGAATGAAACTAAAGAGCCGCAGGTTGCCGACCGCTGCTCTAGAGGACTCATGACAGCACCTGAGCAATCTGGTTGGCAGGCATCTCGTCCGGTTCGGTCGCGAACTGCGGCGGCGGCGGCAGCACAGGTGGCAGGGCGCGCGGGTGGGAGCGGAGCCCGCCCGGGGCTGCGGCGCGCCCCTGCATGCGCTCGCGCCCGCCCGCAACTCGCCGATCAACACATCACACTGCTACGGCGCGGACTCCACACCACGCTGATATGACTCGGAACCACCAAAGTTCGTTCTACTCGATTACCGCACGATAGAATAGCACGCTAAGAAGGTTTGACCCTGATTGCAGAACTTTTAACAGAGCTACTTCGAGCAGCAGATTCGATAACGACTAAAACGTTAAAATTGTGTTTTTGTAGATTTGTATGGATTGTATTGAAAGACACAAATTATAGTGAAAACATGTGTGACGTAGAAGCCTGGTACAGTTTTATAATATTATATAAATTAAAAAGACTATTAAACTTCAACCTTAATTGAAACCATTCAAAAGATTACTTTCATAAAGAAATTAATTTTCCCGATAGGAATATGAATAAAATTTTATGAAACCAATAACAGAATTAATAAATTAAACATTCATGAAAACATTCGAAGATTTGATTAAAATCGTAATAGAAACTCGAGTGCATACAGTATAACCTTCATAATTGAATTGACATTTACCTAAGACCCGATAGTTTTCTAAACATAAATAGAAAAAAGAGGTACATGTTATTTCAAGACTATCAAGAAAGATGCCTGAAGTAAAATGTTAGCGTAAAAGCGAATAAAGTTATGACATTGGCATAACTTTGGAAAAATTCGGCATACAATGTCTCGGCGTAATGTAGGCTTAACTTAACCAGACAAGTCCGGAAGTTCCGCTTTGTAAAAGTAACAAAGTTTAAGACACTATTTACAAAGTGTCTGTTAGAAATTTTTTACGAGACGTTTCGAAATACATAGGAATTGGGAAACAAAAATAAAACTTCCTTTTCACAGCTTAGTAAGCAACCGCTACAGCCTTTCAAATAAAGTTCTTTAACCAACGAGACCTCGGTAACGAGCAGCTCTTTTGATAAAGCCGCTTTTAAATTCTCTATATAGACATCTCAAATTATTTCCAACCTTGGAAACTTCAGAATATATTACAATTTTTATCGGAAAGTGTGTAGCTCTTAACAGACTTCCCAGAGGAAAGAGGTTATCGTAATATATGTATATATTTTTACATATGTATTCGATTATTTCGCGATACCACAACCGAGTGACACGATATAAGCGTTGGCATTGTAAGCGAACCACTGGGACCCGTTTTATGGAAATTGAAAAAAATATATATTTTTCCGGAAAATCGGAAAGACACGTTTGCTTATAATAAGGTCTATCTCGGATGTTTATGGCTGAACCTATTTCAATTTTCTTTCATTCGAAAGTGTTACTACTTATAAATGTTACTTATTTTATTTCGTGACGCAGTATACCTAATTTTAAATAATAATACGTGGTTTATATGACGAGGACCAACTAAATAACCCTCTAAAGATTAGATCGTAACATCTCACTTGAGTAGTTCTACTTCGCCATTCTCTTCAAACAAAAATATATCAGCTCTACACTGATTTTACAAGAGATCCCAAAACACTCAATTTGATACGCTCGTGTATCCAAGACCGATTAGCTTTAATATATTTCCGAAGTTAATTCTCGACAAACACTCGTAAAAATTCAAAACATTTAAGAAAGCCCCTTCGCAGTTAAAATCCTCCGTGTCAGACGTAGAGTGAAGAGGGGCAAAAATGAACACTTAGACGTAGCGCATTTTAATCCTAGCATGGTGAAGCATTACTCACGTGAGTGTAAGCGGCCCCGGCATAACAAGTGCCACCTCTCACCTACATCCTTCGCCAAAAAGCTGCTAATGCATATCCGTATTTTTACATCGGAATATATAATATGGAAACGGCTCGGTAATATTTTACGGTATAACTACCGGGTGAAACGAACAGCCTTTTGCATGACTTTACTCAAATTAGGTCAGAGCCGAGCGAGTGCGCGTTTCAGTAATTGTAGGGAAAATGCTCAGAATGAGGTCGCTCATGAGGTTCACACACGAACGTCAAAAACGAAAATTAGATGCCCCATCGCATAACGAACGATGCGAGGACTCAATTTAATTATGGCTGAAAGGCAGAGAGCCCAGGTCCAATAAAATGAAAATTCAATATTACGGGTACGCTGTATTAAATTAGAGCAGAGCACAACGCTTATCGCGCTCATATCTCGAGGTCAATTTTGCTTGAACTCTAGCTCAAAGCATGAAGTACATGTCATTACGTTTTCGTGTAATACAAGAAGTAAATGGAGAATATTACGGACTCAGTGCTTCCCATGAACAACTGTAATCGATTCCAAATAGTTTTCCATGTTTATGATATAGATGACAGATGAGTTACTCATATTGAGAACGTGGCTTACCAAATTCTTCAAGCCAGAACAACAACAAAAATACTACTACAACACAGAAATAGATAAGGTAGTAATTACGCGTCTGTCAGAACACAAAATGTTCTTCGAAAGTCAGCCGAAAGGATCTAATTATCATCAGATATAACCGATTACTATATAAATTAAGAAAAGAAACATATATTATGTCTCTCTTCGTCTTAATTACATACGTTATATCATGTGGTTAATGTTACTTTATAATCTTTATATACTTGTTCACTGATTTATGATTAGATTATTTTCCTCCGTTAATTCTACTTATTTCAGATTAAAATTCTGTTAACAGGAATTAGACTCGCAGATTTCTTCCTAACATGCCGCTGGCTGGATGCCAGGACCCGCCTCGATCCTGACATTGTTGTGGCTGTGAATGTTTCATGCAAAATTATTATCTGCTGCGCCTAGCTGACAATTGCTCACCAAAATATGAATTTGAGCTACAAGTACTTTGATTTAGAAATACTACATATAAATCTTTGTCCCAATGCCATTTTGATGTTTCAGTTCCTCCAATAGTCTGAATGTTACCAACGTGTTATTATTGCTAATTTTCTTAAGATATTGCATTTTCTATTAGAGACAGTGTCGAGTAGTATAGTGGGTTATGTTGTAAGTCACAAATTACGTACTTTTATCAAATTCGCGTAAGGGGCAAAAAATAAAGGATCGTCTCAAGATATGAAGGTTATCTTTACCCGTTTACGATAAATACTTAACATCTTACTGCAATTACGATTTTGAACATTGTAACGCAAACATGGAAAATTGTTGAAGTCGAGAACAAGAACCTTCATTTTTAACCTTGAACCTTCATTTTTAACTCATTCAAAATTTTCGAGATTTACATTTTCGATGAAATTAGTTTAATAATATAAAGGTTGCACAAGCCTACGTGGTTCGATTCTGTATGTATCATTGCCACACTTATCTTTTCCTAATAACAGCAGTGTTCAGCGCTGTCGTTCCTTATTTAAGGGTGTGGAAAGGGTATTCCTTGAAAGGCAATGTATCCCAACATAATCCTCAGCGGTAGCAATGCAGTCGACTTTAGTTAACAAGTCCTATCGGGGTAGATTACTGATTCAATAAGTGGCAGTGATTCGCTACTTCTATGTATTGTTCCAACATATATGTATATCTGTTTTATCTAACTTAAAATATTTGTTTATAATAATTTGTTTAGCGGAAGTATTATTTAAGTTGTTATTATCCAACTCTTCATATGAATTTGTTAGATTTTGTATTCAAAATGACAAATTGCAAGATGACTATTTTGTGTATTAATATTGGACGTAATAAACTTTTTAATTAAGTAAATAAGTCTTTCAAATATTTAGCCTTTGTGCTTTTTATTGTGTTGTCTACGGTTTTTAATTGTCATTTTTGTCTATGTATAAGGAGAATTAGCTGATAGCATAACCCTTTTTCCGCCAGCAGTAGACTGGTGGCTTCTAGGTTCGACGGATTGACGCTTTCGTTAGTCAAATTATTTGCTCAGTCCGTGTAATCGCGTTTCCGATGAACGTAAACCCACTCCACAAACATACTTATAAAATGAAACACAAAATGTATATACATCAATATTTTTTATTTTACATAGGTTGTCTTTAAATCAACTCGACTATTCTGAAGTTCATCAAAATATAAAAAAGACAAAACAAAATCATTTCACATATGAGATCTTTTACTTACTAAGATAAGAAAAAATTTACATATATTATTTTAATTATTGTGGAACTAAGAATTTCTTACGATTCATAAAAAAAAAGTTAATATATCTTTGCGGAGGGGGCTTTATCAGTACTAAAGCTAAAATTAAAATTATCATTGTCATTCAATATTTTGATGATTATTTTAAACTTTAATGATGAATTAATAAATTGCTGTGTTACAATATACATCATGTTACAAAGGAAAATACACCATATAGTATGTTTTAAATATACAATTCTAAATCAAAATCTTACATTTTTTGCGATCATCTCAACATAAAATATTTCAAGGGTCAAAGTATTTTCAAAAAAACTAATGAAGCCCTCTACGCAGTACTAACTGTATCCAATTGACACGTATCCACTGATCCTATCGTAACACCGCACATTGTCAAGTCTTATATTACATAATTCATTTTGTTATCATTATACAAGGCATATTCTTTCATTCAGAGCTGCGTTCGCAGGCGGTAAGTGCGTGCACCACGTTATAATTTGCGTTGATCCGGTCGTCGGTGTCCGGAACGAATGGTTTCGATCGATTCGGGGGACCGGAAATATTCCATGTTATATTTATCTAGGTGTTGTATTAAATCTATGTAGAATAAGTCGATGCAAAAATTAAACAAAAGACCGATCAGGTAATAAAGTAAAATAAAATAAAAAGGTTTGACTATTTGTAAATAGCCTCGTGGGCCTATGAATGGAGATACATTTAATTTTAAACGAATAATGTTTCAAGACGACAGAATATAAAATTGACGTATTTTTCTGTAAGCTCCATACTGGGATTCTCTATGCGGTAGTTGTCAAAGAACAATACAAAGGCACGAATTCGAGCATAGAATTGTCTTTATATTAAAACGGTACGTTGCCCCTTTAACCACACGAGAATAGGGGCGCACTGAACCGAGTCACCATTAACATCGGAAAAAACTATATATTTTTTCATTCACCTAGACAAATATAACATCTTGAAAATCGAATAAACGCACAAACTGCTGCGAACGCAACTTACTGCGACATCCTTTAAGTATAATCGTCATAAGATCACATTATAAGGCAAACAACAATCTTTAAAGCTAAACCTTTGATAAAGGGGGGGTGGTGGGGGGTCGAGCGAGTAACCGACAACGAAAAGATCCGTGCAAAGGAGTAGAAACTACATTGTCCACAATTATCTGGAATGGGCATCATATAACACTAGCAGTAAACGATTCCTTTAAAAACATCGGGTTGAACCTAGTCGCGACTGATCTTACGGAATTTAACTCCTAAATTTGTACTTGATGATATAAACGCGTATATATAACCGGACGCCAGATTGATGATTCGCTTTCGAAAATCGCAAATGGAAGTTCATCATATTTACAATCGAGTCAAGAACGATGCGCATTACGGACATTCTTTTAAATATGAAAGAAAAAACAAAGCACTAAAAATTAAATTACAAACTAATTAATGAGAAAAATGTTACAAATTCATGACGCTTAAGAAAAAATAAAACATTTTTTTTTTCAAACTGGAAGCATTCGTGTGACTTGAACAGTCTTAGCCAAACAAAACTTACATAATACAACGTACTAGAGGACAAACTGCAGCGAAGTCGGTCACAAAAACATATACACGATATGAAATATTAAAGAACATTTTTTAATTCAAAATCGTATGGTTCTCTTAACAAAATGAATAGCACATATATAGGAATGAATAGCAAATATCGCATAGAGAAAACAAAAGGGAACGAACTCAAAATGCCAGCAAATTGAGTTTAATACTTGAAATTACTCTAAAACGTAATCTATAGTCTAGAAAATTCAAAAGTTACGATTTTTTTTACTAAAACAGAACAAAAATAAAACATAAATGTTACGTTTCTTGAAGACGCGGGCTTTACGAACCTCCCAAAAATGCGAATACAATTTTGATATTCCCACAAAATGCTAATTTCACAATAGGTCCCTTTTATTTTCACGTTGCGATATACAAAATAAACGGAATTATACAATGAATAATTGTATTTATAAACAGGATTCAAAAAGTTTTCATATTTTTAATAAACAATGAGTTTAATGTCTTGCATTATGAAATGTAACTTCGATGCAGTTTATATTCGCTAGTTTATAATTCATTTCCTGAATAGCTAGTCGTATGAGTTTAAAATGATACACTCTCTTTGATCTTGTGGACATTATGTCAGGCCACATCCCATTTGATGATAGTAGATCAGTTTTATAAAAAGAAATAACAAGTAACATTGTTTATCATCTGTGATCGCGGTTCGAAACGTTTTAATTACCGCAGACTTTGAACAATTGATGCATTTTCTATTCAACATCAAAAAAGTACGTATTTTAGTGGCATCAAACATATATTGTCGATTTTTTTAGACTGAAATATTTTCAAAAAGACTAGCATTCAGAAAAAGATTATAACACACTCGGCGCACCTTCAACGTAAAGCGCGTTACAGAGACAATA
Source organism: Cecropterus albociliatus (assembly GCA_018250195.1). NCBI lineage: Eukaryota > Metazoa > Arthropoda > Insecta > Lepidoptera > Hesperiidae > Cecropterus > Cecropterus albociliatus. Next base: position 289 of record DWND01000249.1, on the reverse strand, counting down.
TGCCTTCCGCAGACAATAAAAAAACGTTATAGAACATAAAATTCGTAGAAGTGGCAAAGTACCTTCATAATAAACAAAAATTACACACTCTGTAACGCTTTTACCAGCAAAAAAAAAACGGGGCCCCGTTCTAATAATAATAAATTATTTTACTAAATTTAATTTTAAATTTATTTGCAATTTCAATTTTGCGTGTCGATTCTATGACGTTCTTAACCTATCCTAATTTTACTTACTAACCAGTTAAACCTATCTTATTCCCTTCATATCCACCATTATCTTTAAACAC
>DWND01000248.1:0-11407 GCA_018250195.1 Cecropterus albociliatus | reverse complement strand
CCACATCGCTCGAAGGACAGATAACCGATGGGGAAGAAAAGTCCTCGAGTGGCGACCACGTTTAGGCAAAAGGAGCAAAGGTCGCCCCCCGACCAGGTGGACCGATGACCTGAAGAAGACAGCGAGGAACCGTTGGATTCTGAAGGCACAGGACCGGTTGGAGTGGCGCCGTTTAGGGGAGGCCTCTGTCCAGCAGTGGACCTTGAAAGGCTGATGGATGGATGGATGGATATTTCATTGGAGATATACTTTTCACTCTCAAGTATCAGGTACTAATTTTGAGTTGTGTAATTAATTAATTTCAATCGTAGCCTTATCTATAATGTAGTTGTTAGTTCTAGACTTTCGTAATAAGTCGCATATTAAAAAACTGCAATTGTAAGCCTTGGTTTCATTAGTGGCAACTCCATTCGACTAATTGGCGTCTGGCATAGCGAATTGATGGATTAGAATGGCTTCACGGGCCATAAACATTATTCAAGGTGTCGGACGTAAATTGGATAGCTTACTTTGCAAAATATAAACAGTGTTTATAATTAAAACATTAATGTATTATTTTTAAGATATTTAGGGACTTGCTTTGTTGTTTTTTTGTTAAATGTAGTTATTCTTTTTTTAGGACCGCAATTTGATACGGTAAGGCTCAAATCTTTTCGACTGTTTGTATAGTTTATTTACTCATTTGCTTATTCATTCACTTGTAATCTCGCATCAAGTTACATACGAGTGTACTTGTAAGCAAAATACTAATATTCCTTCTAAACAACTTGTGAACAATGAAGAACACAACTTTGTGTAACCTCCCTCTAGAATTAATGAATTGGGTATGTTATAACCTGTATCCCTGCCTATCATACTCGGTTCCAGGGTTGCAGGCGGCAAGAGTGGGAGCTCGAAACATCCAGCCAAGTCAATCTAAGATGCACCGGTTTATGTGTGGTCGCATACCTTCGTAATGACCAGACGGTATGGTAGGCGATGCCACTCACCTGGGTGGAGTCCGATGGGGCAACGCGTTCAAAAGACTCCAATCGCGGTTCTTTGGAGCTTTTGGAGGGCTTTTCGCAGCGTCGAGGATGGCCACCAATGAAGTGCTGTAAAAAACGCATATAATCCGACGTCGCTTTGCGGCGTCGGGTACCTTTTGTACGTTTTCCACTTCAGGAATAAACGCATCTATAATAATGGCGAGATCCATGCCTGGCAAAGAGATGGCATTAGAAAGTGCTGCAGTCTAGTAAAAAAGGCAGATTTCTTCTTCATACAATGCACTTCATTGATATTTCAGAAACACAGCAGCAGATTTCACTTGGAGCCATTCGTTGCGAGATTTCACAGTCGAAATTTAACCAGAACAAATCGTCTCCATTGTTTCCATTTCATTATTTCCATTCCATTATAATATGTAACTTAGAAGAAAGTTATTTTCTCTAACGAATCCCGCATAACGAAGCAAGTGACACCGATATCGTGTTGCGGAACACAATCTCGCCGATGCCAGATGGATTACCTTCGAGATAAGCCGCACGTCCGGTTGACCTTTGCACCATTAATTCCTACGTTAATTGACTTCACTACTCATAACCTATATAGATCAGTCGAGATAGCTCTCGGTTCATTATGACTGATGACGCGGGATAGCGGTGTTCTGGGACAATTTGAAATGGATACGTAATTATGATTTGGATAACCACACATGTAATTGGTTAGTCTTTTGATAAATATGTAAATAAAATACTTAATCTTAAGTTTAATAATAAGTATAGATTTCATAATAGATAAGTAAACCAGAAACTGGTCAAGTATCCATTGCAAACAATTAGGTACGTGATATACAATGAGCAATATATTTAAAAATTGCTTAAACTGTGCATAAACAATAACTACTACAATCATAAAGTAAATTAAAATATACATTATAATACACTACAAGTAGCTGCAGGTGGCTAAAAATTTAATAATGGTAGATATGCCAGTAATGTTTGTTGGTCCCAGCCTGGATTAGCTCTTCTTGGCGAATCAAGCGGAAGGAGCATCTCGTAATTTACGTTGTGGTTTAAAATAGAGATCTCATTTTTTATCTTCAGTTTTTTTATCAGATTGAAGTAGCAAACGAGCATGTGGTTACTGCCACTTACAGACATCAGTAAGCAACTTCATATAAAATAGGGGTTCATTCTGAAGTCGATCACTGATGTGTTACTACTGCCGCGGACTGAGGCCTCATATATAAGTAAGACGACAACCATACCTTTCTAACGAAACACAAGAATTAATTCACGCTAGAAATAAGTTTGGCGGTGGTAGGTACCTCCCCTGTTGAACTTAACCGGTTCTACCACCTGACTAACAGTTTTTAAAAGACCAAAATCAGCTTCAATGCTATCTGAAAGAATGCTTTGCATCTAGTGTATTGGCTTTGCTTTCTTAAATGCGTGAGCCAAACACCTCTAGTTACTTTATTAATCTGCTTTAATGTTTATGCATGGTCTACCAACGGTTCTTAAAACTTTTTGATGGGTATCTGTTTTTTTTAACATAAATTACCTTCCATACCAACAAATATCGACACGTGCAAAAACTAGAGTGAGAACACTTTGAGTCAATGGATTTAATAAATATAAAGTTTCGTGGCGAAGAGCAATAGTTTCATACATGTGTTATATTTCAATGCTCGGATTTTGTTTAAAGATTATTGAAACTCAACAAAAACTTAAGGCGGTGTGGTAAATAATACGACGAGCATCGTGAATATATTATCTGCGTCCTCGAAGAATAACTTCGTGGATTTCTAGTTCATAATTCAAAATATACCCTGAACAATCTTCATTTTGGATACAGGATAAATTATCGAAATACTACAGAACACACTCGTAATATTAGGCTGTTATTAATCGTTCAAACCGAAAATGCTTCCTAAAAGTATGAATCGAGCGACCTTTGCGCCGTGTCATTTATTCTCCATTACCATAAAAAGCCCCCGAGAGGCGCGTTACACGATGATCTACAGTTGCTACAGCTTCGCAACAGTTACCTGTCGTAAAACGAGCGATAATGTCGCTAAATTACCACCTTATGTGATGTTTCCATAACCGGTTTCTGACTATGTCAAGATGACGAATCGCTCTATGATGGTAGTATAAGACCGCATTCAAGTTAAATTATGGTGTATTTCTCCTTTTACGTTGATAGTTGGTAATTTGAGCTTAGTGATAAGCCAAATTGATTTCTTATCAAAATTCCAACAACTATGTTTTATTTACAAAAACATAAGTTCTCGTATGTAGAGATTAAATCTCCATTTATATTATTAAGAGTTGTACACGGTTTTTAATTTTTACGCTGGAACTCTAGATATTTTCAGAACATGAGGTGTGTTATATTTATTGTAATGTTCAAGGTATATGCCGTTAAAGACATTTAGGGTAAAGTCATGACGTGGCGTGGACATTGACGTTATAAGGATCACAGTGGAGAATGACGTGATGGGCCTTGGAAAACAGTGTTGCCCACCTGGAGCTGGATTTTCTTAGTCGCCTCTAAGTCACCCACGGAAAGAAAAGTGATATTTAAGATAGATACGACACGGCACGGTAAAGGTTGCATCACTATCACATAATGTAATATTTACTTAGAAGTTAAAAAAGTTACATATTACATTTATTTTGTATTAGAATGTCGCAAGATTCCCATGCCTTGGAAACGTGTTTTATTTGCGGTAAGCGAGTTGCATGCAACGTTAACTTTATGGATGCCTTGAAATGACATGTAGCAAAGTCTTCGACATATTCCAATTTGGCTGTGTTTGGGTTCACAAATTATTTTTAGCCGACTTGATCTAAGATGAGTTCTATGTTATGTTTATCAATTTCATCAGGGATGCGTTATTTATAAGTATGGCGTAGCAAACGAGCATGCAGTCCAACTGTTGGCATGTGGTTCCTGTCGCCCATGGACGTCTATAAGCAACTTCATATAGAATATCTGAAGTCGATCACAGATGCGTTGTCACTTCCGTGGTCTAAGATGGTCGCAACATATATAAGTGAGCCGGCAACCACACCCTTTCATCGAAACGTAAGAATTGCTTCACGATAGAATAAGGTGGCTCTACCTTTATTATATAATGCGATGCTTGAGGAATAAGATGGTCAACTCATATGTAAGTGCGCCGGTAAGCATACCCCTTCACCGTACCTCAAGCAACTGCTCCATGTTAGAAATAAGTGGTGGTACTCCCCGGTCGAACTATACTCGTTCAACCTTACACATGAATAATTAGCGTTCGTACTGAGAATTTGAAAATTGGAATTCATAATAAGAATTTGTAAATTTGCATGCTTTGACAGGTGGAACTTTGGGCATCTACATATTTTTAATCGATCATTTCATGTAGCATGTCTACGACTTCATGCAAATAAAAATATTTAATTTGACTGTACCTGAGTCTGTTCTTCGAAAAAATGCTTCACGTCATCTATTCAAAGTTGGACTACAAGGTGTAAGTATAGTATTTGGTATTGATACTATCGGCGTGATTTATACTGTTATTTTGGTTAGCTGCATTGCTTTGTATCAGCAACCAAGGTAATTTTTGATGAGGAATATTCCCATTTATCTCGATCCTTCCTAGCTTTCCTCGTCTTCAGATGATTTCTTTGTCAAAAAGTGTTTTTCGCAGAAAAAAATGCTATATTTGTGAGATAAACACTAGATTGGTAAGTACTACTTTGCAAAGCCAGGCATCTAACGCAACAAATATTGCTCTTATAAGCGCTATCGGTGTTAATTGTGGTGTTCATATAAGTTATACATGGGCAATACTTAGCCTACAGTACCGCGTAATTTGCACGACCGTTGGTCTTGTGTGATTTAAAGTAATGAACGGTACCTACATACTCGGGATCCATTTGGCGTAGACAGTAGACGTCTTTTGTGCGCTTTAACATACAGGATTCCAGGGTTGATCTACGACCAAACAGACATCGAAATGATTTATGAAGATTTCTTTATCTACTAGGTTACGGAGTATTGGTGTATATTCTCGTACATTTGTTTGTCCATATCACTAGCAACACAGGTACTCTAGTAAACCTATAAGTGTAAGAAACGTTATTATAAATTAACAAACTAATTAGGTACAAATTAACAGAAAAGGTAGGGAGCTATTAGTTATTAGATTAGGGTTTCATTTCACAAAATATATGTCTTTATTATATGTAAGTTATACGCCGGTAACTCAATAACGAGTAGAACACACAACAATAAGGTGTTTCAGTAGAGCACGCAAGTGTAGAGTAGAGCAGCTATAGAGTGCGTGAGTTGAAAGCCTTGACGACATTCCCGCGGCGGGCAGTTAATAGCAATTTGCTTTTTTCTCCTTTTCTCGATGCCGCGGATTCTGCGAAGCTCGGAACTGGTCCGACCGGCCGAGAGCCGTTTTTTCGGTGGCAACCCAACTACCACGGGTATACGGCGATACCAGGGCACAAATTAATGACGTTTGTTAGGGTAATTGTTTGCCTTAACCCTAATTAAAACAAAAGTATTTCTTTACAGTAGAGTCTTGTTTATATACTGACATAAAGTTAAAAGTCTGATACGGTGTAAGAAATGTGTGGTCAATCTTTGGCTATCATAGCAGTACAATGTTGCTATAGGTCCCTACCGTACCTGTCCACCGTGCCGCCATTATCCACAGAAAAATCTGACTTGATATCACCAGGTTGATCAAAGTGGAACAGACCTTATAAATTTGGACCATGTTTGTTTGTTTATAAATCCAATGGACCGCCAAAGAGCTATCCTACATATACTCTAAGTAGCACAGATTACATAAAATACGTATTTGAAAAACTAGGGGCATTCTTATTTATGCTAAGCTTTCGAATAAATATTACTTAATCTATATATTTTTGTAATTTGCAGTTTGATGTAAAATATTTATTTACAAAATCAAGGCACTTATAGCTATGCATTTGCATTTTTTAATTAAACATATGCATTTTTTAAATGCCAAAAAATTACTCACGAGTCTAAGTTTTTATGGTTTTCGTACACATATATTTGTCAAAAAAATATTTCAGATCTTTAAGAAATACATTTATAGGATATCATTAGGTACCTTATAAACGTAGTTTTTTTAAGGTTTGAACAATATTCTCTACATCTTTGCATTTTTTCGCAGTAAGATATTTATTTCCGGAAAGCTAGGCACTTTTCAACGGCCAAACAAGAGTTTACACGTTCCAATTTTTTTAATTTTTGCCAGATATTTGTCAAAAACAAAGCGCTATTAAACTGGCCTGTTTTTTAAGTATAAACAAAACGACTTAAATTTAACGTGTCCTTTGCATTTTATTGCAAAACATTTATCTGAAAAAATGTGCACTAATTAAACATTACAATACCGATTTAAGTGCTTATACATTTTCCTAAAGATTGTCAACGGTCAACGTTATAAAACCAACGATTATTTATTTTTGGAAAACTAGTCCCCATTTGCCACCGGGCGCATTTTAAAAGTGAACAACGATTCTCGTGCCCTAACTTTTTTGTCACCTGCATAATGCAAAGATAATTATCACCTTCGACGGCCACATAAAAACTGATGGTAAGATGTATGGCACTTTTTACGAGGATTCTGCCGAAGAAGTGAATTTATTTTTACGACGGTCACCATATTTGGATCCATGCGGCAGAAAAGGCTATGATTAAACTGGAATTTATGTCACGGCCTTATCTATATAGTTACTGCTGAGTAAAGTGAGTTATGTCTGTGAGATTTTTAATTATCAACTAGTTTTAAGACGCGGTATTACTCGCCGCTTCAAGTTTAAGTTAACCCTAAAAGGAGTTTCTTTTAAACTTATTTTGAAAAATCCAAACTATATAAATGCATTCAAAATTTAATTAGCTGCTTTTTAGATTACGTACAGGGAATTAAAAAAAAATGTCGACGGTAACCTTCATTGGAGTATATAGCAGCATGGTAGAGTAGGTAGACATATCCCTTTGAAAGAGTTTCATAATTCTTGGAACTAAACAGTTCGAAAATGTTTATATGATACACTTGTATAAAAAATATATATTGCAGCTATACCTAATGTGGAAATTGTAATCTTTTTAACCGACTTCAATAAAGGAGAAGGTTCTCAATTCGTCTATATTTTTATTACTTTAGAATGTAGAGGTATTAAATCGTATTGAGGTATCTAATTTGACACTTATTAATATGAAGCAAATGAACTTACTTAACTATTATATTAGTACTTATTACGTATCTGCTAAGTAAAATACATAATACTGGATTGATCTCAAATTGAAATTACCTAGATAATTATGCCGTTCTTAATTGACTGCAAGCCATCTGGCCTTATCGCAATGTATCTTACGATCTCTACATTGTTGTTTAGTAACTGCAAGTTGTTTTTCATTCCTTTTAAAAACAAAAGGTAAATTGGAATGTATTCTTTGCTATAGAGTAATAATAAATTGGCATGTACTCCATGTTTAGTACTTTAGTAGCATCGTGGTAAGTAGAGTATTACTCTGAAGATTAGGTTGAAATCTCAGATAGGAATGTCTCCCTTGCCACAACACCCTTTAAATCAGAACGCACTACTGTTGTGGTGCCTCCGGAATCGCGCCGCAAAGAGTTCTACCAACTTTAACGGGTTTTTTTGTGTAATTTTAAAACTAATGTAGCAAAACCCCTTGTAGGTCATCTTCTGTTTCTATAAACAATATAAACACTTTTTTACACTCATAGCCCCACAGTAGGATTTTCTCCTGTGTCGTGGGTGCCATGGACACACAAAGACGAATACACAAACACCCAGACCCGTAACCGAAATCTAAACTCATCATTTACATTTCTGTCTGGCCGGGGATCGAACCCGGGACCCACTGCGTGTCAGATCGGTATGGTAACCGCTCGGCCATGCGGGTCATCAAAGTTTTTGTTGTGCTCTGCTTCGAAGGGTGAGAAACCCTGGGTGCTCAGCTGGGTATCAAACAGAATCCTGTATTCTGTATTGAAATACTCTGTTTACTCCTGTAACCAATTTAACCCACTGTTATAACCAATCACTGAAGCCAATATCGTCAGCCGTCAAAAATAAAAAAAATTAGGATGTGATTTCTGATAATAAAACTAAATTATAAAATTGGCTGTCTTATTGCGGAAAACGCTTTCTACACATATCACACGCTATGATTTTCTTCTGTGTTGTGGCTACCATGGACACACAAAGACGGACACAAACAAAATGAATGATGAATTTAGATTCTATTCTGGGTCTGGGCCCAGAATAGAATCTAAATTCATCATTTATGTCTGTTAGGCCGGATTGAACCTGGAACCCATTGCGTGTCGGACCGGTATGATGACTGCCCCGCCACGCGATCGTCATACGTCATAATTTTTGGTACAAGTATATGAGTGATATTTGTTCCACGTTCATACGAGTAGTTTAAAGATATGGCAAGTCGTAAAGCAAACCACATATTCACTGAACAATACGTATGACAGGGCAGCGTAATGCGGTGGGAATTGCAGTGGTTTTGTTGCATAACTAATAACTATTAAGTGGCGATGGGAATCGGTTTCACTGCGTTATTAGGTAGCAATGGGAATTCCCTGCCCGATATATAATACGGTAGCCAATGCCCGTAAGCGATCGGTAGCTAGGGTTGGCAAGTGCTGGAAAATATATGAGTTTAAATATAATAGGTAATATTTTTAAGCTAAAATATAACACATGCATGCAGCTAACTGAAGACAGGAAACTTGATAGTGAGTAGTAGGTTTTTTTCTGCTGACAAAAATCTATTATAAACTTGGATAGGCAAACACTTCTAACATCTATTGTAAAGCTTAGCTTCTTAACTTGAGTTTGGCAACCAAATGTTGATCTTAGTGGACTGAAATGGAATGCCTGAAGAGTTTTCGGTCTTACTAAATTCGTATATAACCAGAAGTCATTATTGCGAATGATATGTCAATCACGTTTCGGCCTCTTACGTCATCACTGGCGACACCGTTCAAATATTTTCGACTTCAGGCACTGATGAAGTTTGTTCGGTAAGATATCACTTTGTTTCCCGGCTGCAGCCCCTTTCAATTGGTTCCAAGTGACCTCTCTTTTAAACCGGTTTATTTGTCCCACGTAAATTTACACATCAACATGTGACATAGGCATCAGGCATGATTTCTGAAGCGAAACTTCTTTATTGACCTACGTCGCGAATTTTCCGTCACATATTTCTGTTACGCGTCACATATTTCTGTTATTCTGTTACGCTTCACATATTTATTATATAAAAACTGCTCGAAAGCTTAAATATTTATTTTTGTCTCCTTGTTCGTGTTCATCATCAGAGCCACCCAATATAAGTCATTGATTTAAAAGAGTATTCACATAACATTTATTTTTTAGAGTTACTACAATTACTAAAAGAAAAGACGAAATACGGTAAAGTGTCAACCCTATGTCAGCAGCTACTGTTAGCCTTCCGCTCTAGTGCTCTCGTGCTTTGCTTATCCGACTGTCTAGACTGGACTATGTAGGCACATAGGTACCTGCGTGATATGAATACATGATATGTGCTTATGTGAGAAATCTATTCGTCCTTTTTCTTGAATTAAAATGGGTATGAATGATTATTTTAAGATTAAGGATTACTGAAAATATAAGTAGGAATTCTTTGTTAGTGTACATAGATGAAAGTTTATATATAAATTAATAAATTTTAAATCTTTTTACGAGTTGAATATTTGTATTTTATTTTCATAACATAGTTAATGTAAATACTGAAATAAAACCAATAAAACCTTAATTGTGTGTGAAGACGATAAAAAAATTACTTCAGTAAATTATGTAGTTCACTTTAATCTATATCTGTGCATTCTATGCTACAATGCGCAGTCAATGTTAGCTCTATTCCGCCCCGTTGGTCTTCACTACCCCTCTGCCTCCTCTTTTATTAAGTACACGACTCTTCAGCATTGTTAATATGAATGCAATGATATCACAATAAAGAGATCTATAATGATTTATGATGTGATGACAACATGTCTATGATATAAATTGTTTTAAAACAATACTTAATACTGAGAAGACAATAGGTACTGACAACTTATTGGAATAAATATCAGTGTCTCAGATTGGAAAATTCGAGAGTCAAATCTACCCACTATAATTATACACATGATTTTTTTTCAAAATTATTAGATATCATTTAAGACTCCACTCCAATTTATCTTCATACGTTAAAGTTTACCGGTTAAACTGTATTAACCGACACGCCAAAGGGTTCTTTTAAAAATGTTCTAAATGTATGTGAAGTCGGCCAAATCGTACCTGCCTAGATAGATGTACCTACTATGGCTTATACAATTTTCGTTGTGATGGATTGGCTACAATCTTTATCAATTTTGTCCAATATCTCGCATCAATTTTCTTGGTATATTTAATCAGAGAACTGATTCCATAAGGCCTATGTCCGCATTTTCAGCCATTTTCCACTCTCACGCATTTAGCGTTACTTTATATGAGGTCGGACCGATAGCTTTTATTGAAGCAATGAAGTCGGATGCATATTGGATTATATGTAATATGTTTAACACAAAACACTGTTTATTTCAGAATGATCTAATTTTAACTAGAGGTCCAGAATGCCTGATTTAGATAAGCTCCTAGATAGGGAATAACTTTACATACAATATCCTTTAAGCTATTGAATAATGCATACTATTATGCTCGTTCAAAAAGACAGGAGTTTCACAACGCGCCCTTTTTATATGAGGCGACCATTCTCGGGAGTGCTACTGCCGAGAAGGGAATTATGTCAAATTTATTTCCGAATTTTTTTGTAGTTTGAGCTATCCTACAACGTAGACTTCCAGGTAAGTCAAAATAAGTCTTCCAAATCGTATATGACGTTTAAAGGAGGCAACTCAGTTTTTAGGATCACGGCTGAGGTTCCACATCAATTGAATCAGTGGTGGTCCACCACTACGGTTTACTTAATCATTCTTGCAACGAACTTGTAACGTGAAATAAAGTTTCTGAGGTATTCTGGGAGCGCTATGACGTTGTCTTTTCAAAAAAGGTTTCAAAAAATGAATGTTCTGGTATTGCAAACATTCATAGGCAACGAACATAAGGTTTAAGCTTACAATAAAACAGCAAAACATACGGGAAGTTTCCCGTATGTGAAAGGTGTAACAGATAAGATAGGTAGAACTTAGATAGAAGATATAACATGAAATGTATATTTACACCTTTTAAAAAACTCGCGGCCTATCTTCGTACACCAAAAGATATCATACCATACCAATGTCCCGGGGTTTATAAAGTTGACTGTAGCTGTGGCAGCTGTTACATTGGACAGACAAAACGAG
>DWND01000247.1:0-11412 GCA_018250195.1 Cecropterus albociliatus | reverse complement strand
CTGAGACGATTCTAATGATACGTCATACGTCACAATCCGTCAAGCCGTTTGGGCTGTAGTGCGTGCCAAAGAAATGGACATACATACATACAAACAAACATACATACGCTCGAAAATCATTACCCTTCTTCTGACGCGTTCGGGTAAATATAAGATAATCGTTAATACCTCAGTCCAAACTATTAGCATTCCCATTTAAAGTATTTAACATACCGTTTAATTAACTCTATCTTTTGTTTACGTACATTCGGTAAACAATATCTCGTTCCCGTAATGCGTCCCGTGGGAACATCGATGAACCCGGCAATCTTTATTGTCTCTATTCGCCCCAGGTGAGCGGTTAGGTCGAGCCGAGCCGAGAATTGGATACGTAAACTGAAGCTGATAAAACAATAAACTAGTGTCAGCGAACTCTGCTTTTTTATCTCACTGCTGGACGGAGTGGATAAAATTATTTTACCTTTTAAGGGCAAAAACGTTGAGCAGTGATAGCTTAGTTCGAATCCCAGACACGCTCCAGGTACCACGGATTCAAAAAAAATGATGTGCGCATTCGTATTTAATTATCACTGCTATACGATGAAAGAAAACGTCGTGAGGAAACCTGCACATCTGAGAGTTCTCTAAAAAAAGAGACTCAAAGGTGTGTGAAGCCTAACAATTTGCACTTGGTCAGTGCGATAGACTATGGCCTAAAAGTCTCTCATTCTAAGAGAATACCCCTGATCAGTAGTGGGACAATAATGGGTTAACGATGAAGGTTAAAAACGAAACTATTACTTAGACTCCGCTGTCGGTCTGTCACCAGCCTGTTTCCAATCAACCGTAATATCTATGTAGACAGTTGAAACTTTCACAGATGATGCATTTTTGTTGCTGTTGCAAATGACCAAATATTAAAAACAGAGTAAAATAATTATTAAGAGGGTTCCTATAATAATTATTAAATGTCACTTAATTGCAGTTTTATAGATAATGCTACGGAACTCGAACTTGGCCGGTTTTTTTAAACACGGGTGAAATCGCGGTTACAACTACTCTGGAACAATTGACTTATCGTATGAGTCAGTCTTAATCGCTTAATGAATTTTAATTTGTTTCGACCGGAATGATCGATTGTCGTTACATTATCGGTTCATTGATCTTTATTTCGGTCGAAATAAAACAATCTTATGAAAAGTCTCAGTATCGTAATTATTAAACATATCACAACTGATATTTTGACTACGAGGCAATACCAGTTTTAATAATGAGCAATACTAACCAAAATTCTAATCCTAACTAGTCCTAACTTCTTAAAGAATATTGTAAATTGTTAAAGTGAAATGTAATGAAATAAACTGCTTTATTTTACTTGGAACTATGGAAACACTTACAAATTGTCTGTAACAATATTTTTCTTACACTACCACCAGATAAGAACACGACCTCAACTGAGAAGATCCGGTATGGAGGTCAGCGGATTTGTCTTTTTTCTTTGTAAAAGTTAATTTGGAAAGTTATTTGTTTATTACGCTTTAAAACCTTAATTATTCAACGGATCATCCTGAAAAACACATAATGACAGGGGTATAGAAACCTGAAAAAAAAATACTGTTACCAAAGGATAGAAAAGTTAAGAAATGTATCTGCGTTTGACCGACATAAACATGGACTGCTGACATGAATGTTTTTTTTATATTATCACACCTAAATTTACATAAATTAAAGGTTGAAAACACACTTCAATTACTTAAAATAAGAACCGTAAATACAAATAAAATTTTAACGCAAAAATAAAATGATTATGAAAAAGTACTAATTGTCAGTGCGGAGTCCTATGCTTTCTTATTTACGCGCTATGATTCTCTCCTCTTGTGTTTTTCTCTGGAAAAACATACAATGTTTGAATAAATGTTTTTACAAATTCAAAATGTTTTTAAATTTGTAAAAAAAACATAATTCATATAGAAATCTGCAACCGGAAATCTTTCTTGAACTACGAGATCACATGAAAAAGGTGTTCTAAAATAATAATAACATGGTATTTACTTCATTTTTAAAACTACAGAAACAAGAGCTTATTATTGTTTTACTTAACATTTATGAATGTTCGTCAAAATAGTAAAATTTGTATTGGTCTTTTCACTAGTTTTTATTTGATAACCATAGTGTGTTAATAATAAAAAATCGTTCCTTCTGACACAGTTCTTCTGACGCAATTGGGCAAGAATTTATAGGGAAGAAAAATATATGGACACTAAAGGTGTAGAAAATTTACAAGACAGAGATAAATTATAACACTAATATTCAATTTTTTTTCTAGGTGCAAAGTTCACGGATGTGAAGAAAGATTCAACGATACCTCGTGGATCGAATACGCCATACCCCTAGAAGACGACAAGAATACACGGGACCAGTGCAGAAGATATGTTCCTTCGAATGCAACTAGTGAATTCATGTGTGTTCCTGGAGACTTCTCCAACAAAACGGTGGAATGCAACGAATTTGTATATGAAGAGGGACAGTCCTTTATAAAAGAAGTAAGTGTTCTGAATTTTATGAAATATCTCATCTGACTTCATCATATAGAACAGCCGGTCTATATGAAGTTGATGATAAATGACCATTAGCAGCAACAAAAAGAAGTTATTTGCGAACATTTGACAGTAACTCTCATGACCACATGCTCGTACGCGGCCTTGGTTACATTAACAAAAACGGTGGTAAGACCGCAAGATTCCAGTACGGTGGGACAATCATTATACCTAATTGTGTCTTATAACCATAGAACCAGTGTAGTTCGACCAGGGTGGTACCACCGCCACACCTTTTTCTAGCGTGAAGCAGTTCGTGCGTTTCGCTGGAAGGGTGCGGTTGCCGGCTCATTTATGTATGAAGCGACCATCTTAGTCCTCGGGAGTAGCAACGCATCTGTGATTGACTTCAGATAAAGCAAGTTGCTTACAGATATCATCGGGTTGACTGCATGTTCGTTTGCTAATTCAGTCTGATAAAAGGAAAAAAATGTATTCTAGGTAAGGGTAGTACTAGGGTATATACTTATACAAGGCATTCCACCGTCAGTCTCAATTGTAGCAACTTATATGTGGTGAACTTCGAGTAGGACTCAAGCGTTATTTAAGGTCGATACACGATGAGCAAACTTATAAAGAACTCAAGTAACTTCATCTATTCCAGTTCAATCTTGGCTGTCAGGAGTGGAAGCGAGCTCTGGTCGGCACAATCCACAACACCGGCATGTTTGCAGCGATGCTCTTCACAGGCGCGATATCAGATCGATACGGACGCAAAGTTGCTATTGGGATCGCATCTTGTGCAAGCTTCATCTTCGGCATATCGAGAGCGTTCTCGTCGAACTATATCATGTTTCTTGCTTTCCATTTCCTGGAAGCTGGGTTTGGTGGCGGGTTATACCCGTCAGCTTATGTTTTGGGTTAGTATCTTTGTATAAAAGGTTTATTTAGACCAGGGATATGAATTTGAAGCAGCATATTTTATTGATTAATTTTATATCCTGGGTAAGATACAATGTATGCACTTTGAGTGACGTAGTTTTAATATTTCTTTGACCAAATATAAACGTCGTTCAAAATAAGTTTTAATAATGACATGTTTATTATGTTTTGGGCCGGCGAAATAATAAATAAACTCAATTTACATATTTTTTTAACGTTTGTTGAATAACTCCTGTGTCACAAGTGATATTTTATCACATTTATTACATTTTGCGTTTCCGATTTCATTAAAGTTTCCTTCTAACTAATTCTAAATTTACTTCGTCATTTGTAAACTGATTTTCCCTTGCAGCCGTGGAGTTAGTGGGTTTGAAACAACGTGTCATAGTCTCCGCTATGTGCAACATGACGTTCGTAGTGGGTGTTGTCCTCATAGCAGTAGTCGCTTGGTTCGTCAGCAACTGGAGGACCTACATCCTGATCCTCTATGCACCAGCTATAATCGTTGGTGCTTACGTCTGGTTCATGAACGAGAGCTCCAGATGGTTACTGAGCAAAGGAAGACGGGACGAGGCCATTCGAATTCTCAAACGAGCCGCGAAGATCAACAAACTGGATCCAAGGTCGTTGGACTTAGACGCACTAGGCGATCCATTGTTGAAGCCAGAGAATCAGACTGTGGACAAGAAATCGCAGTTTTCGAAGGCGATACGATCGAGTATCATGTGGAAGAGAGTGATGATATGTTCGTTCCTGTGGCTCACTTGCTCGTTAGTGTACTACGGGTTGTCGATCAACTCGGTGTCGCTGAGCAAAAACAGATATGTGAGCTTCATGCTAGTGGTGTTAGTGGAGATACCAGCGTACGTAGTGGTAGTGATAGTGTTGGACAAGTATGGCAGGAAAAAGACGTTAATAGCGAATTACGTGACGTGCGCAGCGATGAGTCTTCTGTTTGCGTTTCTTTGCTCTTCGTGTAACATAGTGTCTGTAACATAATCTGTGTATTTGTAAGTCTTTTGATACAGACCATTTGATCCGCCAAAGATTGGAAGGATGTGAAATAGTTTGGGATGGACAATTGTTACTTCCACATAAGGGTTAGATGATCTTGTAACGTACTATACAAGTTTCGCCCGATATGTGACAATACCCCTTGACGATGTGTCTGTTCTACGGTCTGTGTTTGACGTAATTTTCTCACATGAGATCACTTACGTAAAATTGAATATTGGGAGACTTATAAATATACTGTATTAACTACTATAAACTTTATTTTCCTAACGTGTGTTAAGGTATTTAACTCTATTAACTGTAAGGTGTGTGATTTTAGTTAACGATAATATTTTAACGCGGAAAGATTCCAAATGAAACTGCATAGAATAGCGATGGGTTAGTTAATGACATATCAAAAATAATGTTTCTTATTATTAGATCGATGGTTGAAGAGATGGAATGGTTAGTGAAGTTTGAAAATTTTGATGTTTGATCTTCTGACAATACTGAGCCAGTTTTCTCGATGTTAAAAGTTTAAATTAAAAAGTTTTAATAGCGAATTGTTTCATGTTGGGACGTAACATATCATCCACTTAGTGGAGTGACATTGATAATAGATGAAAATTAAATAGACCAATTGGCTTTTGTTGATGTTTGAAAAATGTTGGATGGGATAGAGAGCGATACTTTGGAATCTTTCTCACTGAAGCTAGTCGCCGATGAAATTGCTTTTAGATATTTAAATGGTCGATGTATGTGTATGCACGTAAGTTAAAACTAATTAGTTATATGATGCTGTAATTGTCCACACAAAAGGTTTACACATATAAATTGACATCCTGCCAGATTTAAAACACTGCTTATGAAAACTAATTTAAATTATATCCTACTTAGCATTATGGTGTAGTGTGTATTTTTAGATATGGCATTGTGTATGTTAGTCTAGTGATTAAGACACCTTGAGCTTTGAACAGTCTTTCACCGATATTTTTACATACGAATATTAATAGTAGAGCGGTCTCACCCCATGCTCTCGGTAGTGTATCACTGTAGGTTAAGATGTTCGTAAGAAACGAACTGTTTCTCACACTTTTCTATCAATGCTTCGCTCAGCATTATGATTTGAAACACTGAATATTCAATCTTGCTGGTGAATTCACCGCGTTGTACTGTGTCTTCACAAGGCACCAAGAGCTTCTACTGTATATAAGGCCCGTCATTAGAATAATGACTTCTTTAAAAACAGTAATCTTACTATAAAATACTACTGAAACACCAGAATACGCCGTGGCCTTAAATTTAAAGGAATATTTTAATCCTTTTATAAAAGAAGTTTGATGACGCATTTGAATTTTGTACAGACTTTAATATTTCTGTGTTTCAAACGATCATTATATGCATTTATGATACGATTTAAATGTATGTGCTAATTATAATCTTGTATCCGTATAATATCTATAGTATAGGTGTTGCCGTAGCATTCTGTGTAGGTATCGCTTCATCTACGTCGTAATGTATTGGTAGATGTTTATTTCGAAATTTCGATTCGTGCATATCCCCAAGACATTGATAATTGTTACCTACATTAGTTACTTTGAGACTGTTCAAATTGTACTCTATGGAGTTTTCTCTAAGGGAAAGGGCTGTTTAAGCAGATATTTTTGATACAATGAGGATAATCGAAGGGAAACGATCTTGTATTGTAGATAACGATACTGGTACTGCGGCGTTGCTCCGGTCGCCTTCGGGAGCTGCCCGGCCACTTGTTGAGTATATTTATCGATCTGTTTCACATCTACTTCATAAGTATAATGTTACTGTAACGAAAAAAAAAAACAATGTTGTTCTTATATGAGATGCGATAGTTTTCGCTAATAACTTGTTGTTTTTCATATATTCGTAATATTTCCTTTATTTTTTGTACTCTTTAGTGTTAAGATAATTATAAAATGAAAACTATTCAATGTTGATTACTCTAAAACCAATAATGTATGTATTAGGGGTGGTGTAAATTAGTTTCCCCGAGAGCCTTACTAGCGGAGAAGCCTTTTCCTTAGACAGTTAAACTTTCCCGTTTACTTAATTGTTAAAATGCGGACATTGTGGGTATCGTGACGACTTGTCAATACGAGGGGTATAATGTTATCGAGAAGAACAACAATTATGTAAGAAAAATCGTCATCAATCGTCGCCTACACTTTCATACTCTAGACCTTGTCATGTTTCCCCTAAAATAGTTCTTACTACTTCTACTCTTATACAGATCACAAATATGACCTCGAACAGATTCAGAGTTAGTTCTGGCCTAGCGATTTTTTAAGGTAAATTTAAGGTTCATCATTTCTTACTTAGGTCGTATGACTCAATTTTAAGACTGATCACAGAAAAATAAGAATATAAAAAAAATCTAAAAAAAAATCAGGATATTTATTTTTCATTGGTTAGGACATATACACAGTCATTTTGCTTCGATGTGACTCCAGTTGATAAGTCAAAGGAAGAGTTTTATATAGATTAAATTTGATAGACAAAATTGAGTTGGATTATTGATTTATCAGCTGGAGTCACACTTATCTCTACATTTTCTGTCGATACCTTTCTATGTCTTCTTTCCAAGACGATGACAAACGAATTCGATAAAACATTGGTAAATTTAACGAAGGTAATGTTAACTTCGATAATGTTGACGTTACTGTTGAAATTGATGGAAAAAAATAAAAATGAAAAAATATTTGTTGCCAAAATGTTGTTAGGGATAAACGTGTAGTTATAAAATTCGGTTGTCACATGCATAATTAAGTTGTTCTTTGATGGTATGTGGTTAAGAAAAGAAGTTGAAGAATATTTCCAATGATATATTTTTTCATAATGAACTTGAATGCTAATCGGTACTTAAGGTTTATATCTGTGTAGGAATTTAAATTTAACGTGTGGTAAAATGTGTCTTTGCCACGATTTCGTCTTGTGTCGGGTTTTGGAAACGTATTGGCCCATTTCGTAACTTTGGCAATAAGTCGAAGTGTTTCTTGTTAAGAAGCACTTACTGACTATTTTATTTGAATAGTTCTTGGGTAGTTCGATCGTATAAGGGCGCTGCTAGAAAAATCGTGGCAAATGATTTAGTTGTTTAGTGTTCATGTTATACTAGATTGTATTCGACAGTTCTGACGTTTTGAAAAAAAAACTGACTCACCTGTTTCCGCCTTCGCACTTCTGATCACGTCAACCCCACTTATATTATTTATCGCACTGTTTAATTTATTAATAGTTAAAGTTTCGACAACAGTTAAAATAGCAATTTTACTTACTTTTTGATTGTTAAATTCTAATTTATTATTATTTATTATCTCGTAATTTATCGTATTTATGAAGCTAGTCAGAGACGTTTCGGTTAGTTTAGCCCTAAGTTTTATGGTACTTTTGTGAAATTTCAGCGTATTTTTACGCCATTCTCTAGTCAGGGATTTTGATACTTGCAATGTGTCAGTAAGGTCTTTTAGTATGTAATCCTTCTCCTTTTCTTTCTTTATGATTTACCTCTAAGAACTTATTTTTAATAATGTTTATGTATCTAACTGTATCTTAAAAATTAAACTTAGAAGCTTAAGCTTTCCGTTTTTCAATATTTCTTGATATAGAAAACTACTTCATGAAATAGTTTTGTAAAGGACTACAATTACCAATATGTTTATGAAAGGCTTCAAATAATTTTGGTATACTTTGATTCCCGTCATATTATATATTTTAATAATAAGTTGACCACGCATTACTTTTAATAACTGATAAGAGACAGAGATTTTTCAATGCTTGTAAATGGCTGTTTTATAAACGGTGCGTTGATAAACATTTCGAGATACTTTGAAAGATCAACGCTTATACGCAGAGATTAACGTGGTCAACTAATGGATTATGTTAAACGTGAGAGATATTGTTGATTGGTGTTTAATAGATACTTTATACTTCTCCTTTTCTGGTTGGTCCCTAAATCAATATTTCAACAGTAGTCTTGTTTTGTAGATCTAAAATTTTGTGAGATTGCGGAACAATCAAATTTAGGTTTTTTAAACATTTCTTGTAAATTGTGGCTGACTTTTAATAAGGTTTAAGCCCCTATTCTACTTGATTATTATCCTTTTCACGGGATCTTTAATACACCCACTTTTACTGAAAATTACTATTACTTTATGATAAAATTTTATGCCAAGAACGACCATGAGGCTTAATGAATCGTCCAGTGCTGGCTTTGGATTCAATTATGAGACACACGTTTAAGTGATAAATTTCGATATTTATCAGTTACTGTTGCTTACACACCGCGCCCACAACTTATCTAATCCTATGAAGCAACAAAATTATTACTTTTATTGTCATTAAACACCAATCAGCTTCTCGCAATATTTAAGCTATACTATTTATTATTCAATGGCAAAGCCGTAAGTATCTTAAGTTTTATACATGATGGCAGAAGTATACGCTGAATGTTAGAATTAGCATTTTAATTAGTTTCTCATCTTCCAGTACCTAATCCAGTTGATTTGTTTATCGTGTGTGTGTTTGTGTTTTCCAATGTGATTTTATTTTGTTTCAGCTATTTAATTTAATTGCTTATTATGTAGTATTAATTAATATCGGATGCTTTCTCAGATGGAGCGAAATGCGTTCTTGCGACATGGTTTCTACCGTTATCTTATTGTCTTTTAGAGACAAAGTGAATTTTCTGCGCATTTTGAATGCCTGATTAATATGAATTGATCAGGAGGATTTTAATGAGACGGATATTGGATTTCACGGCGAAAAACACTACAAATATGGTTTGCCAAACTTTCCTGTATAAAAAGTATGAATATCAAATTAAAACGATCAAAATTAAGGTGCAGCTCTATCTACAGACGGCTAAAACTATTGTTGTAGTCTATTCTATCCTGTATCCATTGCCAATAGCACACAATAATATTGTTAATATAGGAATATCAATCGTATACATTCAATACGTATCAACATCAGAAGTATAGAGTGAATGCAACAATAATAACTCGTAACGTTGTGTCTTTCGGTGGCCAAGTTCCTAGTACACAACCAACTTTTGTAAGAAATATGCAGATTATAATTGTCACTCATAACTATAAAGGAAAATAATTTGAAACCTACGAACCTAAGAAATCCTGATCACAAAGATCTGTGAAGTCTACTTAGGAGCAATTATCCAGCGTGTCTATGGGTTTAAGCTCCTCATTCCAAAGACGACCTAGCTGTGAGATAGTAGTGGATTGATCACCCACAAGTATTTACGTAATGTAATTTGGGATGTGGGTATTTAATGTCGCAAATAAATAAGCATGAACGTTTTTTTCGCTTCGTCTGAGACAAGCTCAAACCACGTTCCCTTGTTCTACGTTACAAAAAACGTCGGTACATATTCACGGAGTGAAAATTATTTACGTTTCTGCGTTACGTTGTCGAATTTTACCGTGCGGCGTTAATCTGTCATACAATACGTTACACGTTATGTTTGCCGCGTTTCTCTATACATTTATATACTGTTTAATGCGCTTTTTAAATTAAACTCGTAGCACAAAAATAATTGTTTAAAAATAGTGTTATTAATGAATAACGTCGCTCGGTAAAATTAAAATTCCAATTGATGTTCGTGCCGTTTTTTTATTAATGGCTCTCTAAACTATTGTGTTTGATTAATTTTATGTGTGCGTGGAATTGTAGACTTATAACATTCCATTCAAAGGGTTTAAGGTTTGTTAATCTAATGATTTATTTGTGTTAAAAACGCCGTGTGGGTTGGACAGCATTTATATAAGCATTTCTGTACTTTCCTGATGCGTTCGATAATAAGATCGACGCGTATAATAATCGTACATACATACTTGTTATTCAGGTAATAATAAGCTAGCGATTAAGAATTGATAAATAATATCCGAGGATAAATTTACTTGTATGTTGTATTAAAATGATGAACACGAAATAAAAAGTGGTTTGAAGTATGAGTTTTATTTCATTTATTTTGTTGATACCTTATCTCTTACACATTAACAAGTTTTGGTAAAAGAAAGAAAGTTTCATTTAATACAATATGGACAATTGAAATTTGATATTTTTTTAATATTATCTCACTTGAAAATAATAATTTACTAATCTAAGTTCATGATTCACATAGTTCATTAATCTTATTATACGAACAAAATACAGAAAATAAGTATATCAAAATATTTCTTTTTAACACATAATACAAAACTAAATTCTTATAATGACCACCTTGATCATAATTCTATATTCGTCGCAAGACGAAGTTCCAGCCCTGATCACGACGAACCATCAAATAGAGACCCCAGCTAGTGACCAGCGCATCGAAGCACCGAAGTCACGCGGGTGACGACGCTACGCTAAAAACTGAAGCTGACTGGACTACTGTTACACTTATAAGAATTTACTTTTAAAAATAATTTCTTATAAGGTACGTTAGTACGTACCACTTTACACTAACGTATCTTATATGAAATAGTTGAGTGATGAAAATCGGAATCTATATCGAGAATTAAAACGTTTCAGACATTTTGACGTAAGACATTTAAAAAAAAAAACTCCAATTTTGTTTATTAGATTTCGCTAAAACATATTGTGCTTGCATGCATTTGAGGTTGATTATAGCTGTTGAATACAGTAATTATTAACTTGTTACCAAATAAACTTTAAGCTTCTTTACTACTTGAACTGCATAAAAATACTATCGAAGACTTGGCAAGAATACCAACATACACATAATAGTCTTAAGACCAAAAATAACTCCATGATAAATTGAAACAAGGCACATTAGCTACCTTAGTTCAATATATTACGAAGTTCGAAACCTGTTCACGTCGAGACAGTCAAATAGAGACCGCAGCACGTGACCAGCACAGGAAGCACTGGCGTCACGTGTGTGACGTCATACTGGTAACTAACGACA